>VXBT01012724.1:296538-350088 GCA_013400235.1 Oriolus oriolus | reverse complement strand
GCTCCTGGGGCTCCAGCCCCTTCCCAGCTCCGTTCCCTGCCCTGGCCACGCTCCAGCCCCTCCAGGGCTCTCTGGCCATGAGGGCCCAGAACAGGACACAACACTCAGAATCACAGAATATTGTGTGTTGGAGGGGACCCTCAGGGATCTTGAGGTGCCTCCGCAGTGTCTGGCACAGGGAGACAGTGTCCTAGTCTTGAGATTTTTCCCTAGTCATGAAGTAACACGATCAAAGAGGACCCAGAAAACTAATTTGATGACAGGAAGAAACTTGAATTAAGGTACTTGAACAAATTAAATATTTAGGTTTGAAAAAGATACTACTAAAACCTCAAAATTCTCAAAATTAGAAGCTGCTCTTGCAGTGGCTTTGTCATGAAGTCTTCCCCTGATCGATCAGTAAGAAAAACAGATCAGGGACCAAGTGCTGTGCATGGACCTTTCATTCACATTGTGTGAGAAGTTTCACAAGTGCTTCAAAACTGGATACTGGCTCAGAGCTGGGAAAGTTACCAAAATTGAATAGTGTGTTGGAGTGAATGCTAGGAGGCCCATTTCTTCAGAGAGAAATTATTTGGGAATATTTACGGCGACCAAGTGAGCAGGTGAGAGTACGGTCATTAAAATGTATTTAGATATTGCACTTTTGAATGTGTGGTTTGACACAGGGCAGCACAATCAATTTTCCCAGAAGCAAGGCAGCGGGAAGATGTCACATTTACTGTCGAAGAGCATCACTGTGCACTAAAATACTTGTATGGCACTAAAAGCCCTGCTCGTATTGAGCCAGGTAAATGCTTCTGCTGATGATGAAGAACAGTCAGTTATGCTACCTATAATAAAAACAAGTTAGTCTCCGTAGGCAGGAATTGGCTTTATAAATCCATAGGAAGCAGCTCAGTGTTTCTCATGTTGTCAGGCAGGATAAGGCTGGAAAAGGCACACAGCAAAGCTCCTCAAACGAGGGAAGCTTTGTGGCCAGCAGTAAATGGCAATGCTGGGACAGGGCAGCTGTGCTCTCAGACACTGAACTGCGTTATTCACGTTGACACCAACTCCCAGCGACTGCTTCACACGCCGAGGCTACCAAGGCACAGCCACAGCTCAGTTCCTCTTCACAGGAATTCAAGGGACAGGGAAGGAGTGATGCCATGTAGAAAATAATTAGGGGAACTAAATAGTCTCACTACAGGAAAGAGACACAACTCAGGGTTTTTATTTTGTGTTGTTTTTTTTTCAAGTGCTGAGGTGATTTGGGGACTACTAAAAGTGAAAAGTTTAGCCAAAAATTAAGACTTAAAGACTTTTACTAGGAATTGTTACCAGAAGGATAATGCCCTTATGAGGAAGGAGCTGGGGAAATTTGGAGTGGTAGAGTGGGAACGAGATTATAAAGATATTTATGGTATTAGGCACAGCACAGAGCCATGAAGTAATGCTTAGGGTAATAAATACCTGTGTACTTTACAACTGTCACTAGAAGGTTCTGTTGTATGAACTAGACAACAGGGAGAATCCAAATACATTTTAATTTTCATCACAACCTGAGCATTAATGAGTGCCATGAGAGGGGGAGGAATCCCCCTCCTAATTATGGTTTAGTGTGTTTGACTTCTGAGAAGAATCTCAACACTTTAAGTAATTCAGGTAAATCCCAGCTGCCTGTGAGTAACAAATATTCACCATAACCAAATATTCATTTATGACAGTGTTGACCTGTGGCATTTGCCAGTCATTTTTCACTCTGGTAGAAGCCTAGGGATTGATTTATGTTTAAATTTTTAATCAATACAAATGAAAGAATGGAAGGTTTCCTTTAGCTCTGTCCGTGCACTGTGGTGATTCCTCTCCCAAGGTGCACCGTGAGCCTTTTTGTTGGAGCACTGTGACATTCCAAACTGACTTGTGCCCAGCGCTGGGAACTGGGGATGGACTGCTTGGGAACAGAGCTGAGGGCCTCTCCACAAGCAGGCAAAAGTGATGTGGAGTTTATTTAACTTTATTTCAAAACATTGGCGATTTTTCATCTTCCAGCATTGATGTTGCTGGGTTTAGATATGGGGCTTGTTTGTTTGTTTGTTTAATTGGTGTAGTTAAATAAATGACTGAGCTCAGGGGATGGTGATGCTTTTAATAATACAAATAGCAATACTTAGGTAGGAGGTTTATTTTATAAAAATCATCGATACCTTCAGTGCTGACTTGCTCTATAAAATAAGTTACTGTATCAGAACAGGTAAGGAGCTGTTCTCCTTCTGGTTGTACTTTTTCTTGTCTAAGGTGAAAACAGTGTTCAAACTGTAACTCTAATGAGTAATTGACCCTAGTCACTAATTAATGAAAATAAAAATAACTTATTTGACTTGAAATGTTTTGTGTGCAGAGATTCCAATTGGTTCCACTTAAACTGGCAGATAGCGTATTTTGATACTATTTTCTTCCATGCTTAATCCTTAAAACCTTATACTGTGGTGGTTTAAGTTGTTTATCAAAGCAAATATCTCTGGAGCAGAAGAGTTACATAAGGATGAACTGTCTTGGTCTTCCAAATTTTATTTTAACTGCTCCACTTGATGAGTGGGAAGCATGTGAAAAATAGGAAGGGTCCGATGTAGACCAGAGGTGTCACTCTGCTTTTAAAAATAAATTGGAATTATTCAGTTAAAGAACTTGGCTACTCACAAATATAGCAGTGCGAGTACTTCCCAGCAGCGAGTTCCAGCTTCTTGAAGGCTTTTAGTGGGAATTCCCTCAAACAGGCGCCAGAAAATATTTGCAAGATTGTTCCTGTGAACTGCAGCTAGAGTTTTCTCCGGCATTCTGGAGCTGGGTTGGTTCTAAACTAAGAGAGCAGGCAACAGTTTCCAGGGAGTCTTTGTTCACGCTCACGTGAAGTAACTCACTTGTGATGATGAGTACTGTGCACATGAAAAATTGTTTTGTTTATATGAGTGGAAGCTCATCACTTCCATCAAGATTTATAGATTCTACAAACCCAGCAAATTCACCTACTCTGGAAAATTTCCAGTAGTCAGTGGTAACCAAACCACGATAATGGTAATGTGGGAAATAGTAAAAATGGTAATATAGTGAGATGCTGATAAAGTTCCCTGTTCAGAGTAGGGAATCAAAGGGTAGGACAGCAAAGGAAATGGAAATATTCACTTTGTGCCTGAGTGCTGTCATTGCCAAGTGCTGAAGTTCTCCTCCTCCTCTCATTGATACCAAGCAACTTTACAAAGTAAGATATTAAGATTAGGGAACTTTGTTCTTAGATAAAAACCTGGAGATACTTTTTAATCTGGAGGAGGGGAGGAGAAGAGCAAAGCTTTCCACTGGGCTTTTAAATGGTATTTTCTGGACAAAGCAGAGCTTGTCGTTGACTCTCTTTATCTTGATGGTATTTGAATGAAACTTCTGCTGTTCTCAGGTCTGATTTTTGGAATGACCAGTTTATGATGTCTTTTCTCTGAAGGAGCTCCTGTCGTTCACTTTGCCTGTCTTCCATCAGTCTCTGATGAAGCTAGAGGCAAACTTAACCTGGATCACAGCTCTGAGAGAGGGTCTGATGCCAAAGATATTTTTAATATGTCATTGAACAGGTGATAAGGGCACATGAGGAAAGATTTTCAGTTTATATATGGCCACAGATGACCAAAGTAGTTCAAAACTATCCAATATATATGGCACTCCTTAAGCATATAGAAGGTTCTGTACGTGCTACCAATTAATTTCCCCTTTCTCTTGTTCTGTTTGAAGATTGCAGAAGTCTTCAAAAGGAAATTGCACTACATTTGTCACTTAAAGTCAGACTCTTACAACGCTGGAAAATATAGCTGGGATGTTTTATAAAGTCTTGGAAAGTGTCTGTAAAGGCTGAAATCCAAAACTGGCAAAAATCAGCCTCCTGGCTGCTTCTGTCTGTTACTTCTACAGTGGCTGCCTGAGAGATGCCCAGGAAGCCAAACATCTTTTTGTTCTCTTAGAACTCTTTCTTTCACCAGTTTACTTAGAAACACTTTAGCTACAGATTGATTTAGAAACTCAGGGAGCTCAGAGTTGGAAGCATCCTGTTAATTTTAGCACTGATTTAATTTCATTTGGTATTCAGCTGTATGTAAAAGTAGGCTGGGCATGACAATACTTAAGTAATTAGATATTATAGAGGCTTCCATACATTTTACTTTTACAGGAAAATAATGTGTTGGCTGCCTTTATATTTAAAAATTTGTCAATTGGTTGCAAGAGAAACCTTATGACGATATTGGAACTAGATGATCTTTAAGGTCTCCTCCAGCCCGAACCATTCCATGATATATGGAGGAACATTGGTTAGTGAGGGCACATTTATGCAGATTATTGTTCACTGAGCACTCAAACCCTACACTGAATGGATGTCCAGCTTGTTAAATCACGTTATTAAACTGTTAAAACATACACATTACATGCAAGTGGAACAGATTATGTAGAATTCTATTGTTGCTAAAACAATGATGGATTAATCACATAGGAACTCCATTATCTCTCGTATTTCATAGATTTCTGCCTTGTATCATCAGTTCATGAATATTTGATATGCCAAGCATGCTTCATTGAAATAACTAATTGCAAATGCTGTGATTTATTGAACAGACTTTACTGGAGTTTTAATAGAAATATCCATTCCAAAGTAATTTGAACACAGATTGTGTGTTTGCTTTTTAGAAATTCCATCCAGTATAATAAATTTGCTGCTTTAATTGCATATTAACCTTTGAGAAATCATACCTCTGGGAAAGCCTCCTACTGGAACATACACTTTCTGAATTTGGTGGTGACACACTTGCAGGCAACTGCTATGGCACAAGAGCATAATTTGCTGTTCTGATCGTGCTGGATGCAGACCCTTCAGTCTGCAGGCATTTGCATGAGGCCTCAACTTCTAACCAAGGCTCTTCTTGACTGAGTTATGTGACAACATCTATCATCTGCTTATGAGCAGGAGGAAGAAGCCCTTAACCTGCCTCTGGGACCTAAACAATCTTGTGGATTTTCTTTGCTGGGAGCTCTCTTTTTTTCAGGCTTCTTTGTTAATATTTTCAGATAAAGGTTCTGTTTCAAATGGGTAAAAAAATAATGTTGCATTTGAAATTAAAAGCACACGAACATTCCTGAGCCTTGCACGGAGGAAACAACAAGGAAACTCTGGAGTCTTGACCAACATGCAGGACTCTGCTGCCTGGAGTGCCTGGCTTTTGTAGCAAGGTGAAAGAGAAGCCCCAGCAGCAGGAATTGGAAGAGGGTTTCTGTTTAACGACCAGGGGATCTAGAACTGACTTTGAACTTTGGAGAGACTTCCTAATTCTTTGGCCCCTAGCAAAGGTAGTGTCACTGGAAATCTGATGCTGCATTCATGCTGCACTTGCCCTTGGAGGTCTGAAAGGTCTCTGACTCCTTCAACCCTGTGGAACTCAGGATTTAGGTTGCTGCAAGATCATTTCATTTGGACATAGTGTTTGAGGAAAGTCCTCTTTTTCCTAGCTGAATTTTGAGATGCTCAAAGACTGCTTTTTATGAAATTTAATGGTGAAACTGCTGTTAATTGCTGTAACATACAGATTATGTTTATTATGAAATTTACCATCAATGTCAGCAGACTTAAATATTTTAATTCTTCCTCCTCATAACTGAATTGAGATAACGCTGCAGGGACCTGTATAGCACTCTGATTTGGGGTGGCAGATGGTGACTCTCTCAAGGGCAGACTTTGTTATAGTAAAAAAGAGAGAAAATACCTTCAACTCATAAGGTGTTTGTTGGGGTTTTCCCCAAATTTTTACTGTAATTCCTGACAATGTACAATGATTTTTGAGGGAGTCCTCCAGATAGACTGGAATACTTTTTTGTGGTTGTAGGTGTTAAGATGTGCACTGGTTAATTTCATAAGATTTAAAATTCTTTTTTAACTTGCTGCTGAAAGTTCAGGATTTTGCTCTGCTATTGTCATATTCCTTTTTTTTTTTTTTTTTCAAACTATCAGGACTAAAACTGACAATGAATTTACTGAATTAATTATCCAAGGGGATGTGGAGAAGGGATGTTGTCATTTATGTGTTTTGCCCCTTCATTCTTCCTTTGTGATCAGTGGAAGGCACTCGGTGGGGCCTGGAGACAAGACTTGAAAGATGCAGCTGCAAACATTGATATTAGCAGGACATGTAGGTGTGAATGGTTGATTCTTTGCACTTCCTGGAAGTAAAATTAAAATTAATAATAGTAAAAAAAAAGGAATGAAAGAATATTCAAAGCCACATGAAAATCATTCTAAAATATCATAAGAAAGGGGCCAAAAACTCAAAATATCAACCACATATCTTTATTGATACTGGTTATCCTGTGACGCTTGTATCCTGTGAGGATACAAGTTTGGAGACAAGTGAAATCTAGGGGAGCCGTTGCCATTTGTCCTACCCATGAAATGAGGTGCAGTTTGAGAAGGCAGAGGTGGAAGACAGTCAGCTGAAAAGGGGGTTTTTAAAAGAGAAGGGGACACTGAAAGCTCTAGTCTGAGGTTCTGGTAGTGGATTTTCTGCAGTATGTGCTTCAGCAAAGTATTCTTTTCTGGTATATAAGTTAAATCTTTTGCAAAATTTTTTATTGCTAATCTCAACCCCTCCTCAGTGTCTGGGTTAACATGTCAGAAACAAAAGTAACACCGACTAAAGAATCTACAAGCCTGTCTTGAATCTGCTGTTATTAAATGTATTTAATTAAGAGTAATTATAAAAAAACTCCACTTGATTGTTAGTTTAACGTGGTCCTATTGTGGTAGAATACATAAAGATAAATCTACTTGGCATGTAATTAATTTAAACTAGAAAGCCAGTAGGTACATAATCACATTTCTATTGTTATATTAGATTTCTGAGGATAATTGCAGTATTCACGCATGGGCAGGGACTCCGCGACATGATGGTAAAGGTGCAAAGAACAAAGAAGAACTTTATTGCGTATCTGAAATTCCCTTAAATACCAATGGAAAAACAGGAAGTCACCTCATATAAACAGGAAAGAAGTTCACCTCAGTGTTCCCCAATCACCTGGAATATTTCTCAGACATTGCCTATTATGGTGAAGGATAAACAATACCTTACAAGGTCAGAAACTGCAATTATCACATCTCATAGGGCTGACACTGTCCAGAAACCCACAATGCTCTCTCAGCCCATCCCCAGTGACCTGGCTGTAATCCCAGGGTCACCTCCGGCTCTGAGAACGAGGCTCTTTCTGCAGCCAACAAGGCCTAATCTCTCTTCCAGCACACAGTGTAGCCCAACAGATAATTAATTTAACCACTTAATTAGCATTTAACCACATATCTAAAAAGTATGAGCTACTAAACTTGCTAACCAATTTGTTGCAAATATTTGTTGAATAGTGATTAAATATCTAAAGACTTTGTACCAGTTTTTAAATTCAAGCATTGTGCAAGTTTAGTGTTGCATAATGTCATATAACCCTAGGTTACTTAAATGCAATGAAGGAATGCTGTTTGCTCTTAAAATTTAGATCAGATGTCTGAAAATTTGTTTTTTGTATTTTCAAAGTTTTCTGAAAATTGACGGCCTGCGTAACCCAGAAGTGAAACCGTTGTGGGCTAAAGGGGATGGCAAGAGGAGGGAGGAGAAGGCTGAACCATTGCTTTTACAGTAAAAGAGAATTCTCGAGTAGAACTGTTTTATTGTTCCTAAGACGGACATTCAGCAAGTTGACAAATGTTAGGGGTTCAAAACGCAAGATTTGGATTGTTTCTGTCCAACCTGTGTGTGCCCTGTTCCCTGGGAAAGGTGATTTCTGTTGGTGTGAGCTGTTTTGTGCCTTCTCTGGAAAGTTTTCCTGACAGCTGTAGCCTGGTGAGGTTTGTGCTGGAACATCGCTGTCTGCTCTGTGCTGGTACTCTGGGGAGGAGAAAAGAGATCCTTTACGTGCCTAATCACCAAACTTTGGGCTCACCTGAGCTGAATGGCTCTTAGACTTTGCTTTCTTGGCTACTCCATCAGTGTTATTCAAAGTGGAGCTGCTTGAGCCTCAGAGATCAGTTATGCCAGGATATGATACACCTGACACGCCTGGCAAGGCTTGGAAACCTTATTTTGAAGGCTTAGTTCTGAATTAGGCAGAGAGAAGGCTTAAACTTGAAGTGTTTTGGTTCAAAGGTGAACTAAACCTGCTCATCCTTCTTCGTAACTTGTTGCAAACGTTATATTCCGTGATTCATTATATCCAGTCCAGCAAGAAATCCAATTTATAGATCCTATATTGACTTCTGCAGCAGTCAAGAAGCTCAATTATTTAGCTAATTGAAACATCTGTTTTGCCATCTTGTGATAGTGTCAGAACAGTAAAGTTCATTAAAGCAACAAAGCAAACCTTTTGAAAGGAGAACATAAGAATAAATGAGAAAGACCTGGCAGGCTGTGTGTGATTGGGTTCAAAGGCCAGATTCTTTTGATAATTGTTTCTTTAAGCACTGGATGGCGTTTTCCCTCTTTGCCCTTTCCCACTTTTTTACTTGATAGCTGGCAATAGCACCTTCCTGACATGCTTTTGCAGCTTCATGGTATTAACTTCCCAGTCTGAAAATCTCCACATGTTTTTGTTTGCACTTTTCTCAAAAGTGGAGTGTGTGGTTCCAGTCTGAGGTGCCTCTGCGAAGGTTTTTAGCTTACTGTCAGCTGCTTGAAGAAACGCTGGGCAAATTTAAAGTGAAAACACTAACGTTGTAACCAAGGCAAAATTAATTTTTCATTAGAAAATTGTATGAAACAACCAGCTGAGCAGCAGGGCACAGATGATGAGTATCTGTCTGTACTCCTGCATTAAATTTGTTGCTTAAAGGGGTTTTTTTGAGAGATTTCTGTTCTACAGGTCACTGGAGATCCTGGTCAGAACTCCATCACTGTGTTCCAGAGCAGGACTCTATTCCAGAGCTGCTCTCTTCTCTCAGCGCCAGGAGATTATCCAGTTGCTACTCAGTGTTAGCAGAGATTCAAGGCATAATGTCACAAGAAATTTCTGTTTTTTCTAATGTGTGCAGCAGCTTTGTGTTTTGGCTTTGGTTGTTGCAGACTTTTTTTAGATGAGCCTGGTAATGAACCACTTCTAAAATTTGAGAGCTTTCTTGGCCTAGAGAAGGATATCGGTGTGTGAAATGCCTTTATTTTTATTTACTGCCTCAGGCAGTGAAGTAGAATTGCAGCTCTATGTTTTTTCCCTCATGGTTTGCATGCCACATCGTGGAAAACTCTCTTAAGAGACAGAAGTGGGAAGAGGTACTTGGCATCCTAGAGCAGTTTCTTTCCTTTTGCTGGTATTTAAGGAAACTTCAGGTGGCACAGTGATATGTGCTGGGCCCCTGTGTCACAGCAAAATTTCAGCTGCAGTGTTACATATTTGTTCTGTGTTTTGGTGGGGTTTTTCTACCCTGTAGATGGGGTTGTTGGTTTGTCCTTGGGTGCACCTGAGAATTGGACTCCCGGCCTCCCTAAAATACAGTTTTTTACAGCAAGCAGCACTGCCAGGTGGGCATTGCCAATGGCTCCTTGCACTGTGAGTAATTTTACTTCTGGTGGTAGAAGAAATGAGTGCATCAACAGCTTTTTGTGTGGGCATACAGTAATTTTTCTTTTGTTTTCCTCATTTTAGAGAATCATGGGATGGCCTGGGCTGGGAGAGACTTTAAAGCTCATTCCAAGCTCCTGCCATGGGCAGGGACACCTTCCACTAAACCAGGTTCCTTCCTCCAAGCCCAGTCCAACCTGGAAATGAAAATCTACTTTACTTTAATGGAAATACTGAGCATGTTTTATAAATAAATACCAGTGCTCCAACCTTTTACTTGTGGGATCCTGGGTTGTTGTAAAATTTCTGCTAAAGACTGAGTAGTTGGGTGCAGTAATACTGTATTTCTTCCTTTCCAATCTTATTTATAATAAAATTTATTTATTCTTAAAGATTTTTGGTGCAAGGGAATATGAACTTTTTGTTGTAAGTTAGGAATACTGAGGATTTTGATTTCTGTGTGGAAACTAAAGCCTCAGTAGCCAAAATCACTACTGTGTTCTATAGACTTCAGTGGAGAGCTAATTTTTGTTCTCATCCTTACATATCTTTAATCACTGAGAACATAGGTTTTCTCTTATACTTTTTTAATCTCACTTTTGTCCTTTTTCAAGGGTTGCCATTTTTTTTTTATCCTTCCCAATTTTTTGTCTTATGTTCAGCCTGTCCTTTACACCCTCCTCTTTTGTTAGCTGTATTCCATGTTGTCCACTTCCCAGACTACTGTGATGCTTCTGTATTCTTCCTGCTGGGTGAACTCTTAATACACTGAAACAATATAGAGGCAATAATAGGATAAAAGACATTAATAATATTTAGTGTTTTCCAGATAAGAGCTGGTGAAATTGCACCAGTGAAAGCTGCAAAAACAGAGAACGGTTGCTGTTTGGTGTGATGTCACTGCTGAAGGTGAAATAAGTGCTGGTGTCAAGGCTTATTTTCAATCAGGAAATACTTAAGCAGTTGTGTTGTGGCTTTTCCTGGCTCCAGTGGGTTGCTTTGTACACAGTTCTTGTGAAATCTGGAAGGCAGAGAGGGGTGGTGCTCTCTGTACATAACAAACAGTTGGTGCTGGATTTGGTGAAGGTCAGAGAACACCTTCCGTGTGTACATTTGGATGTCTGTGCCAGCTCTCACACAGAAGGCTGTAACCTAATCCAGCACTCCAAAAATAGTAAGCTTTTGTCCATGTGTAAAAGTGCTGTGCTTTGTATTTAGTTCCCAACGTTGGGCTGTGATTTTGGCTAATTTTGAAAATTAGCCAGCTCTGAAAGTCATTTGGCAATCTCCTGGGAATTCTGCCTCTAGAGCGTGCAGGAGTCAGGATCCTTGGGTCAGTCGAATGCCATGTACATAACATATGCATTCCTGCCTTGGATATCTGATCCTAACATCAGCTCCAGAGCTTCCTCAGCATGGCTGATTCTTTTTTCTTAATTCAGCTTCTAGTTATTATATTTACAAATTTGTGGCTTCTTTGTGGTTTTTTTAGTGAGCCTGAAAAATGCAGGGGTTAACATTGTCTAAAAATCTCTTTCTAGATGGAACCAAGAAGGATTCTGACTAACAGGTTTTTGTTCTTAATTCAGTGCCATGTAAATTCAAGGTAACCAGGGAAACCAAGAGCTTGCTATCCTTATATACTTTGCAGAGTGCTTTCTGGAAATAGTGTTCTCCAATCTGTCATGATCAGTAGTCTTTGAGAACACAATAAATGAAAATAACACAGGTAAGAAGCAAGAAGACAGAATCATCTTATTGTGACAGTAATCATGCAGTCCTCAAAACTTATCATTTTGTTACAGATTTACTGGGCGCACTGGAAAATTACTAGATTTGAAAAAAAAAAGCCTGCTGAATGCATGGTAAAATAGGGTGTGTCACAAATTCAGCCTTTTTGATCAGTAGCACAGGTGCCTGGAGAGATGCAAATAAGAATGCCCTTCATTAGGGGTCAGCTTTATCCCTTAATTTAGGTGCAGTCACAAACATGCACTCTGTGTGATTCTGTGTCTCCTCACGTGTTGTTGCAGACTTTGCACCTGGGATCCAAGTGGGGCAGATGCTTCACTTTTTTTCTGGTCCATGGAGTGGTTGAGCAGAATCTCTTTGCTTTCCCTCCTGAATTTAGCCTGCCAGAAACTAGGGGCAAGGATGGCCATGTGGGGTTTTGATAAGTCAGGCATGATGGATGATAAATACCCAAAGCAGGCACCCTGTACGGAGTGGTGTTGCTGACTTTGTGTCTCTGCAACGCTCTGTGGTCCCAGCAGCCATCAGGACCCCCTGGGGCAGTAGAAGTGTGTTCTCAATGCAGGCAGATTTGTGCCTATAATAAAGTGTAAGCATTTACTGTATCAGAAACATAGATATGAAGTGCACTCCTGCTTAGATATTGGTCTAAATTCAGATTCTACCTAAGCAGTAATACCAAACCAGTAGTAACTTCGACTTTTTTTGTTTTTTGAGAATGTAGTGTGTGATTAAAAAATAAAAGAATAAATCCTTACTTACTTTTAGAAAGAAACCTTTTTTTAAAATACGTTAGTCCTGAAGGGTTACTAGATTTGTTTTGTGATGGACTTCAGGAATGGTCTTCACCATGTAGGTAGTATTGCTTCCAGAACAGTGGTAAACTCACTTCTGGGATCTGGCATTCAGATTTCCATCTCTCTGCTATTAACAGATATGTGCTGTACTGTCTCTAAAATTAATTGTGAATCCTATGAAGATATGTAGCAAATGTTTCAAAACAAATTAAAAATTAACGACAAACCAAGTTGGATTTTTCATTTGTGGCTAGTATTCTTTCACCTGCAGAAAACTAGAAGCCATCAAAGAAAGCAAGCATTAGATTCTAATTTGGAGTGACTTATTGAAGGAAAATAATCACTAAAAACCTCTAATGATATTTTTTGACAGCTCCCTAATTCTTATAGGTTGCTGGTAAGAGCTGCATCAAGCTTGCTGAGAGCCCTGGCTCTCACCTAAGTCAAAGAAAAGCATGGTCTGTGATCATTTGGAGGAAATCATAACTTTAAAAGCACAGCTGGAGATGGTTTTTGGTTGTTTTCTTGGGGTTTTTTTTTTTGTTCTTGCAGCATGTGGTGGAATCACAGCTGCTGATTCTGCCGTTCATATTCTGATGCATCCATTGCCCAACAGCCCTAAAGGATAAGTAGGCAAAAATAGTGGGTCTTACTTATATTGTATTTGGAAAAAAAAAACCAAAACCAAACAGAAACTGAGTTCATTTTTTGTGTCTCTATATGCCAATCAATGTCTTAAGTATACCAAAATGAGGGGTTTATTCTTTCACCCTGAAATGCCTTCACTTGTTAAAAAATAAGGAATTAAAAAGGATCTATGAAGTTAATTTCCCATGTGGAATTGCTGTAAGTTATGACAGCAGTAGGTGGGAAACATGTTTTTTTCATTTATCTAATATTAATGAAAGGCCACCTTCTCTCAGAGTCTTGCTACCTTTGTTCATGTTTAATAGATATGTTTGCACTATTTGAAGCCTTCATTTGCATCTGAAGATGTAAAGAGGGAGCACCCTTCAGCAGTGTGTGATGATCTTTTCTTTCAACCAACAAACCAGGGACCAAAGAAAGTATTTGAGAACTAAATTCAAACCCATCTTGTCAGGAAGATACAAGTTGCTTAATTAACTGCTGAGAAGGTTCCTGCTTTCCATGGTTCATGCAAATTCCAGTCAGATCTGCTGCACTGAGTTGGGTAGGGCAGCGTAACCCAAGAGGTGTTGCACAACCACACGTAAAAGTGAACTCCAAAGTGTATCCAGAGTGGGAGAAGTGTGGGATGTGGCTGCAGATCTGAATCCTGTATTTTACCTGTATTTAGGATTGGGCAACAGAGCTGGGGGAGGGTCTGGAGGGTCAGTCCTGTGAGGAGCGGCTGAGGGAGCTGGGAAAGGGGCTCAGCCTGGAGCAAAGGAGGCTCAGGGGGCACCTTGTGGCTCTGCACAACTCCCTGACAGGAGGGGGCAGCCGGGGGGGTCGGGCTCTGCTCCCAGGGGACAGGGACAGGAGGAGAGGGAACGGCTTCAGGCTGTGCCAGGGGAGGCTCAGGGGGGACAGCAGCAGGAATTTCCCCATGGAAAGGGGGGGCAGGCCTTGGCAGGGGCTGCCCAGGGAGGTTTGGAGGGCCCATCCCTGGAGGTGTCCCAGGAAGGGCTGGAGGTGGCACTCAGAGCTCTGGGCTGGGGACAAGGTAGGGATGGGGCACAGCTGGGACTCGGTAGCTGGGAGGGCTTTTCCAGTGTCAGAGATTCTCTGAAATGAGGTGCATTTATGTATGGAACAGACAAAGCAACAATTTTGTGTACTAGATAGTGAAAGGGTAGATCAGTCAACTTGTCAGCACTGTTCCTTAGGAGCACTGATTGCTTTTTTCCCCCATACATATCTGAGACAATTACAAAGCAGCTTGGAAATCTACTTGGGTATTTTTAAAGCACAGGAAATGAAAAAAACACAGCTTCTTGAAATCCTTTCCCACCCAGTTTCTGTGATTCTGTTATTGTGGCTGACATCCACACAGTACTCTCTTGCAGTTAGGGTAATTAGAGCATTAAGGTTTATTAGTGCATTACCTAAAGGCCAATTAATGTCTTGTAGCACACGAAGGGTAGTTTAGATGCCAGTAGTTTGTTCTTGATGCACTTTTGAATCATTTTCTTGTGCTGTGTCTCTTCAGGTGCTCTAAATGACCTATTGGTAAGAAGTGGGTGCATTACTGTGCAGTGGGTTTAGACTTGCCATATGGGATTTTGAACACGAGGCATAGAAACCTGACAGTCTGTATCCTGCTGCAGTGAGAGCAGGAGGTTGATATTCCTTTTGGGAAGGCATTCCATATTTATTTCAAAGCTACAGGCAGAAATTAGGTGTTTTCTTTACGGAGTTACTCATCAGAAGTGGTATCTTCATTTTTAAAGTGTTGATAAAAGATAAAATCTTGACCTTTTAAACGAGACTTCTTAGTCAGCTTAGTGAATTTATTTTCACAGTTTGGTGTATCAGAAATAAGTGATGGCAATATTCTTTGCGATAACAAACAAAATGAGAGCTTTGCAACAGTTTCCCATGGTTTTCCAAGGTATAGTGACTTGACACAAACCAGCCTCCACACATACTTGTCACACAGGAAAATGCCACACCATTACTGAGTTTTACTCCCCAAGCTGTAGTTCCCATTTCATTATGTGTAATGTTCTGGCATTTCAATCTATATTTTAAACAAAGAGAAGTAATGTAAGCACACGTGTCAAATAAGAAATCTTTCTTATGTAAATTTCTGTTTTAAGTACAAATTTTTAGGTAGCTTTGGGACTCCCTGCACTTGTTTGCCATTGGATTTTGACAATTAATAACTGTTAATTTTGAAGTAAGACATGATGTGTTATGTAAGAAACCTTGGCTACATGATAACACACTCCAACAGAAAAATAGTGCTAAACACAAGCCTATAATTTGTTAAATAAATCACATTTGTGGCAATTTTACAAATTATCATTCCTGTAGAGAAGAAATCAGCTGTGCCCTTTTTAGATGGCATGTTAAAATGTGTCTACTTTTTTTTGCCAAACCACTACATTTTTTACATTCCACCCCTTCAGATTCCCTTTCCTGGGACCAGCTGGAGCATAAAGAACACAATTTTAGAGGTTTGATGGCAAAAAAGTGCTGCAGTGCCCTAAAGAAGAGCTCCCTGACAGCTGCCCTTGCTTTTCCTTTATATGGAGAGGGTTATCCTGTGCTATCCTGGGATGGGCTGGGGTTGGGAATGGTGTTCCAAGGAAACAAGTGCACGCTTTCAAACATTGGTAGCGCTAAAGCTTTGGAGCCAGTAGAGATCTCAGCAAAGGTTTTTGTAGGAACATTGTGTGTGTTCACCTTCCTGCAGGTAACGCAGAGGGGATTCAAGAAATATATTGTGTACAAACAACAACAGCAGAGATTGTTAAAATAATGCTGGTAGGACGAAATTATTTAGTTACATGTCAGGAAGCCCAGAATGAGGACAACTACCTTGTAAAGGACCTTTTAGGTGTTTCCTGTGCAATATTTTACACTCAGCCTGCCTTGACAGGTCTCTGCAAGTCAGTAAAAGCCCTTTCTTGTGCGTCACAGACCTGACTCTTTGACTGGATTTGTTCTGTAAGATGAAATTTTATGTTGCTCACCTCATCATAGACAGGAGGGTTGAAGCAGAGAGGTGTACAATAAATCCTGGTGAGTGGAATCACAGGTCTCACCATTCCAGATATCCTTGTGATACAAGTAAAAAAAAAAAAAATGGTTCTAGAGCATGTAAAGGAGAAAGAAAAACCACTAGAAGTTGAAAACAGTGATTGGAAAGGTGGGTTGTGTTTCTGTGTGTTGAGAATTAAAGGCAGCACAGAGGAAGTGAGAGAGGAGGTGCTGCGTTGTCCCCGGGGACTGAAGGAGACCCTGGGAGCCGTAATGAGGCAGCAGAGCTGTGATAGCTGGTGATAAACTGTAAAGTGGAGTATTAACTTCCAGGGATTTGAATAGAATCAGACTGAGTGAATAATGAGGCATTTCAGTAACAAGCAAGTGGCTGGTGTTTGAGCCAAGCCCTGTGAGTTCCAATAAAACAACCAGTTAAATTTGATCTCTCTACTTAAAAGAGGGGGAGCAGGGGAGGAAAGAAAAAGAAAACTGCAGAAACCACCAAACACCAGACTAGCAAAACAGCCAAGTTCTTTCTGCAGGCAAATGAAAACAACCATTTTCACAGGACTCTACACCTGTACTATCCTGCCTCAGAGAAAAACCATAAAACTGCAGCTGGATCTCTTTTTTTTATTTTTTTTTTTTTTTCCTTTATGTAGCAGCTAAACAAGCTAAACATACTCATATTCATCTGAAAAATGAACCAACAACTTTCTGTAGCTCTTAGTTGTGATGCTTAAAAGGCCAACCTGGAAACAGAGACTAGGCAGGAGTAAGGGAATAAAGGTGGGTATTTATTGGAAAGGCCTTCAGAGGCACACCCTGGGCAGGCCAAAGGCTGCACCCGAGATGGACCCCGAGTCACGAGTTCTTCACACTGTTACAGGTTTGGTCCATTTGCAGATCAGCATAAATTGGCCAATTAAACTTTAGCTAATGATGGAACTGCCCCTCAGCTCGCCCCCCTTCTCAAGGTGCTGGGTTACACATTTTGGGCCTGGGACGGGCTGGGTGTCCTTGCAGAGCAGGCCTGGAGAGGCTTTGTTATGTCTGTGTGAGCATGAGAGAGCAGCAGCTGCCAGGCTGCAAGGCAGCTCAGAGTCACACACTGGGAATGCAGGATTTGAAAAAAATATAAGAGTTAAAACAAACCTAAGGCATCAGTTGTGCATTCCTCAGCTCCTCAGATTCCTCAGCTTTGCCCTTTTTAGCTGGGTAATTTGCACTGGGTTAAACTCTCCTGTGGCTTCCCCTGGTCTGTGGTTTGTCACAGCAGACCGCTGGGTTTCCTTTGCAGCCATTTCACCATCCTAATTAAATTTGTGGTTAGGCCTATTTAGCTGTTATTTGCTTCACAGAATCAAACGTTTGAGAGTTTGGTGTCGGCTCTTGAGTGCACTAAAAGAAATTGCTTTAATTAAACAAAAAAATGAAGTTTGTTCTGTGGTTTGAAGTGCAAACATTATTGCCAACTTCTCCAGTAACTACTTTTTTTAATAGAGAGGTATAACTGCTACAGTAAATGCTTAACTCTAAATTACAAATTTTTATAAAGGAGACCTATTCAGTGGGAGCTTTGTGTTTCAGGGTAAAGGTTTCAAAGTTCTTTAAAAATATAAAATCAAGTAAAAATCATATATTTTTTAATTGAAGTTGATTTTTGCTTTGAATGGAAATGTCTCAACTGTTCTCTTCAAAACTCTCCTAAAACTGTCTCATTCATGTTTTTTTAGGTGGTTTTTTTCAGCCCTTGGCATTTCATTTCAGAAAAATAAGGGAGTTTTTTGTAATACTAACGCTCTTTTCATACCAACCTAAAGTTTTCAGAAGAACTATTTTAAAAATCCTTGTTGTCTTAAAACACTTATAAACTGATTATTTGAGATACATTTCCCAGATCTGCCTTGAGGCTCAGCTGCTTGCATTCAGGTGATTGTCTGCACTGTGAGCAGCTTGCAGTTGGAATATTTTTTTTTTTTAATGGAAACAAATAAATCCATATTCTTAAAGAGTAGAAGAACCATTTTAATGTTCAGTTGGTTTAAGGCATGGAAAGAAACAGGCTGTGCAGTTACTGAAAAGGGCTGCTTATTCATAAAGTTATGAACCAAGGAGCTCAGTAAAGCCCATAGAGTATTTATCCATCCCTAGTGTGTGAGTTATCTGTTTCTTTTAGTTGAGTTTTAAATGATAATATTGTGTTTCTGATAATATTGTGCAGAGAACTGGAATTTGAATTAATAGTGAGGACAGTCCTTAACCAGAAGTGCAGACTGAAGCAAAGCTGTGGAAAGCTGGAAGAATGGCTCCAAGGATGGCAAAGCGCTAAGGGGGGCTGGATAAAATGATTGCTACGTCCCAGACATGTTGCTTGGTTTGGCATCTAACACATTCTCAAAGACAAATAAGTTCTATAATAGCCACTTCAAGAGATGGAGCACGGCATGCAGATTAAGACATGTTTAAACACTGAATTTAAATATGCAAATCACAGGCTGAACATAAGCTGCTGTTTCTACTTTTGTGTGGGCTTGTTTAGCTTAAAAACACACAATAGGCTACGATGAGTTAGTGCAGCCAAGGGCAGAGTAATTCACTGTGTTCCTGGAACATGAGGGTCCCTGGAAGTATATTTGGATGAAGATCTCTGGCTATTAGGGGTGCAGGACCTTGAAAAAGGGTCCTGGTTTCCATTTTTTCAAGGAATTTAGCAAGCCAGGAGAGGTCAGAATCCCTGCTCCACTGCCCCAGTGCTGAGCTTGCTTTGTGCTCCTTAAAAGTCAGGCTTTTATCAGAAATTTTATGTTCATCAGAGATATTTTAGCAGTAAAAATAAATCAAACTGTCTTAATTTTAATAAATTGATATGTTCTGAAGAATAATTCTAGTCTATTGACTTTCTATTGAAATTACTGGTTCTCTAAGTACAAGCACAGGTAGAAGACCTCTGCATCAACTGAATCTCCTTCAAGATTTCCTTGAGAGCAGATTCTTTTTCCTTGTAATGAAAACAGTGCCTTGGGAAGACCAAAGGGGCTGTTTGGTCCTCAAAAAGGGTTTTTGCAAAGGAGTCCCGTTCACTTTACAGTGCAGAGACCTGATCTGCATAAGCAACAGGAGAAAAAAATCTTCTAGGAATTGAAACAGCTGTACAGGTATTGGCTAAATATTTTTAGGCAATAAGAATAAAATAAAGAAATAAAACCAAATACTTCTCTGTGAACTTGGTGCTGTTTATAAATCCAGAGTTTTCCATGTGTTACCAGCTGTTTAATTTACCATGTCAGCTCTTGACATTTTTCTGATAAGTATGAAAGATAAATCTATCACATTTCTTTCTTTTTAACTGCAATTGCGTTTTCAGCATTGGATGCACTGAAATAATAGATTGCTTAGCAAAGTAAACATATGAAAATGGTGTTTAGAATCTCTGTGTAAGCAGTAATTAGAGAGCTGCTTGTCAGTTTCAGAGCATTGTGAAATATTATGGCATATTGTGACTTTATTTTTACAGAATCTGTTACATACCTGTCACGTTAATTCAACTAGAAAGCATTCTTTATGACAATTCATATAATATCATAAAGGCAGCCAGTCATGTTTGTTACTGAATCATTGCATGTCTCAATGTTGAAATTAGGTTGGAAAGGAAGAAGAGAGTGCAAGAACATTAGCTCAGTATAAAACACATTTTAAAGGAAGCAGATTTGAGTTTGCCATTCCTCTTGCAATCATAAAATCCTTAAGATGTGAACTTGCTTAATTAGACATGTCTACAGGAATTAATATTTTGTCTAGTGTTGACAGAAGCGATCACATGAACCAGAACAAAACACCCAGCTCTGATGAAGAAATGTAAAACTTTTATTATTGTTCGGTTCTTACAGGGCAAGATGGATTTTTATGTTTATTCAGTGACTCTGTGTTAATTCTTTATTTGTTCACAATTGCTGTTGGCCAAAGTGGACTCGTGGGTGTTCTCTCATAACAAGATGTAAGGTTTTTATGTAACTAGGTTTAATTTTTTTCTAAACAATTGGGTGGACCCCCATAAGTTGTGTAATACTGGAAATTATATAAGGTTTGAAACGTGAATTTTACTGATTGTCCTTGTGAGCTGCAGGCTACACAAATGAGAAGGAATGATCCTTTAGTTCTTAGTTTGGTCATTTAGGTTTTGGTTGTTTGGTTTGGGTTTTTTGGGGGGTTTTTTTAAGCTTTCTCAGGCACTGCTTGGAAGGAATCCAGTTTGTGTGATTGGTGTCTCAAGTCTATCTCTTGATACTAAATATGATTAGGGCTTATCTGTGCATCTTATTTGTTTTGTGTCCATCACTTACAGTTGTTGTGAGCAGTCTGTAAATTGCTCAAGTAGCACCCTTGTCAGCTCAAGCATTTTTACTTGGGCACGTCTGTGTCATCTTATCTCCTAGGGCAGGGACAATAAAAGGGTTTACAACATTTCTGTGAAGTGAATGTTTTGGAAAAGTGGGCTTGCCATCCCTGAAGCTGCTTTAAATAAGTTATTTGACTTTGTTGTGTCCTCACAACATGCTGGAGTTGAATTACACACAGCTGGTGCTGCTGGGCAACCTTATCACAGTTTCTAGATGGTTATTTCCCTCTGTATAGCAGTTATAATTAATACTGGGTAGTGATGCAACCCTCTACTGATTTGTTTTTATTAACGTGGCCTAGAACAGTGATAGTCAATATCATTAAATATTTTTATCCTTCCTGGATAAAAGTAACAGTAGGTATTAATTGAACAAATAAAAAGGCTTTATGAAACATTGTTATATAGATATCTATATACTTGTCAAGCTTTATTCCTCTCTGAAATGGTGCAGATTTTTTCCAATAATGTTTACCACAAGCTGAAGTGTTTTTACACCAGTTCAAAACAGAAGTTGTTAATAACAGAGATAGTATCTACTAAAGGAGCTACTGCTGACTTAAAGGTGGCTTAATATTCAAGATTACTTTTTTCTTTGCTTTCTGTCTCAAAAAGAGTTGAGCATGTTGCTGATTCTTGGTTTTACTTCAAAATTTCATATTCAATTTTAAAAAGTCTTGCCAATGTTGTCAATTACAGCAGGACTTTCACTTCTAGTCCTCGTCCTCTTTCCATTATCAAGGGACATGAGCTGATTTAAATGTATTAATTAACAAGAGAAGTCCTTGGGAAGTGAGGGCTGTGGTATTATTTTCTAAATTAAAACAGTGGATGTACTTCTATTTATATTTTATTGGACTGTGCTTACTGCTGTGTGCTAGGATGTTCAGCATATGCACCAAGCTTCAGTTGGACAGAATACAACCTTAATTAAAAGATTCTGGAAAAGCTGGTAGCTGTACTTTTGGGTTCCAATATTCTTATTTTTTCTGTCTGATTTATATATTTGAGACAGTTTTTTTGTTGGCCAAGTGGAAAATCTTATGAGGTAATGACTGCTGACTTTGAATATTCCAATCCTGTAGCAACTGATTTTGATGGCTCCTCAATACTAATTACTGCTTAAGCACTTGCTCTCTTTTATGAATCATTAAAAAATAAGAAACCATGAATAAAAGTAGTGTGGGTTTTAGTTTCAGCTGAATGTACTCTCTCATAAATGCAGATAATTTTTTCCCTTTTGTTATGTAGTGTTTGCCACTAAATGATGCAAATATGTTCTATATCACAGAATCATTTAGGATGGAAAAGACCCTTGAGATCTTCAGCCCAGTTGTTAATCTGGCACTGCTAAGAATATAAATGTGTGGATATATTTATATATCTACACACACACACATATCTTGTGTGTATATATATAGATATATATACGTGTGTGTGTGTGTGTGTGTATGAGTTAGTTGTGAGAGGAGGAGCAGTGCATTTGCTGAGTTTTGGTTAATCCCTAATTTTAAGTTGCAAACCTAGGACTGAAAAATCAGTTGTTTTATTTAGCATATTTTAAACTTTTCCTTAAAGTCTCTAACATTCTTTTTAAATTTTCTGTGTGAATGGGGAAAACCCACCAACAAAGAAGCACACACACACGCTCCCCTCTGGAAAGATTAATGTCAAATGAAAGTTGAGAAACCAAGTCACCCTGCAGATGTCTTGAGGCATGGCTGTCCAGGGATATTTGCTGTAGACGAGGGGAATGATTGGAGACTGTGAAAATCTGGTAGAAATTACAGCCCACATCAGGAATTCTTTTGCAAAATTCTCATTTTCTCTTTTGATAGTTGTTGAAGAAAAGATGTTCTAAGAAGGCAAGACATTGGTCTTCTGACAATGTCGGCATTGTCACAGGAATCTCTTCTCCATTGCATTTTTTGAGGAGGATGATTTGGGCTGAGTTCAGATGTATCTCTTGGCACTCCAGCAGGTGAAAAGAAATATTGGGAATGATCTATTTCCTGGTTTCTTTTGATGAGGAAAGAGGGGGGAAAAAACGGGATGACCCAAATTTTGGTCGGTCTTTACTCACACGATACTGCTTACCTGAACTGTACTTTATGTTAAAATGTTCCAATCCCCTTTTGTTCTGAAAAGCCAAAAGAGCTGCACCAAGGACACAATGGAGGCTTCTAAGCAGAGAGGATTACAAAGGTTTAGCATTCATTTTTTAAATTTTGGGTGTCCCCTCTAAAGTGACAGTGCAGCCAAAGCTTTCTCAGGGGACAAATGCCCCCACTGTGGTGGTGTTGGAAAAAAAAAAGGGTTTTGTATGCTTGTCAATGGGTGGAGAGGGACTTAGGTAGAGATGTGACTTGGCACACTGCGTGACCAGAGTGATGGCATGGGAGCCATTCCTGGGAGGGAAAAATAAATAACTCAGCATTAGATGTGATACTTCTTTTCCAGCTCTGAAAGAAAGGATTTAAACTTGATGGGAAAAAATTGCATGGCAATACTCACTATTTTCAGTACTTGACAGTTCTCATTGTTACCAGGAGTCCCATTTCATGTGTTTTATAAATATTTCAAATCAAGGTCCCTTAGATGAAGATATTAAGATGCCATCATTTCACAGCAGAATGTCACTGGTGACAGGTAATTTTGAAATGTTCCAAACAGGTTTTCTTTTTCTTTATAATTTTTCTTGTTTTTCAGTATTCCTAAATCCTCCCTGATTCCTTTCACACTTCTGTCTTCCCAGTCAGGTTTCATAAAGAGGGTGGCAGTGGAAATGCATATTAAAACACTCTTAAGTATTAAATGAAGTAGTCCTTGAGTATTTTACTGTGATATTTTCACGTAATCTACTACTTTTCTGGAGTTTATTATATTTTTTTTTCTTTCAGTTGAGGATAAATTCTTGATCTATAAGGTGAAGAGAGAAAATAAATTCCCTAGCCATAGGAATGTTAAGGCAAAGTATCTTGATTTAGAGTAAGGTCTCACTAGATGGATATCTTGTACTGAAAAGCAAACAGGTTCAAAGTAATTTATCTTTTAATTTTCTAGGAGATTTAAATTGTGGCAAATAGAATACTCTAATTTTTCATAAGTTAAGTATGTAATTACAACAATTTCACACATCTTTATTTTTGGTTTTCGAGGAGCTCTGATTTTGTTGTGTAACTAATGGCAGAGTGTAGAAGGATTACAGCGGATTAATTTGCAGCAGCTGTTGTAACAACATCCTAATAGTTCCTAAGTATAAAGGTATGACCTGTTTATCTCTTTTTAATTGTGTAAAGTACATATCAACTGCTAATAAATCTACGATGTCTAGCTAGGCATGAAAGATGCTTCAGATATAAATTGGCTTTTATAATTAACTAGCTCTGGGCTGCAGATGATTTTGACCCACCTTCTGCAGAAAATATAATGATTATATGTTTGCTGCTATGTTCTTCTTTCACATTAGAATTCAAATTTTGGTCAAAGTTTTGACGTAATGATTTTCTAGTGTACTTCCTGAATGTGTACTGTTAAGGGCATGAAGAACTTTATGAAGTTCTATATGAAAAGAACTGGATTTGAAAGGTGGGATTATTGGACTTGAAGACAGTTGAGGATAAATTCTTGATCTATAAGGTAAGGGACCTTAAAGCCCATCCAGTGCCACCCCTGCCATGGGCAGGGACACCTCCCACTGTCCCAGGCTGCTCCCAGCCCCAGTGTCCAGCCTGGCCTTGGGCACTGCCAGGGATCCAGGGGCAGCCACAGCTGCTCTGGGCACCCTGTGCCAGGGCCTGCCCACCCTCCCAGGGAACAATTCCTGCCCAATATCCCACCCAGCCCTGCCCTCTGGCACTGGGAAGCCATTCCCTGGCTCCTGGCCCTCCAGCCCTTGGCAATTGTCTCTCTCCATCTTTCCTGCAGCTCCTTCAGGCCCTGCAAGGCCACGCTGAGCTCAGCCCAAAGCTTCTCCTCTCCAGGCTGAACAATCCAATTCTCTCAGCCTTCCATCTGAAATTACCACTGGGTCTGGTGCCACTAATCACTTATAGCAATGAAATATTCCTTTCTTAAATTTATGAAGATGCATATAAATTTTTTTTTTTTCCTTACAGTTTCTCATCTGAAACTGTTCTAAAAGGTGTTCCAGACGCTGATATCTCTGATTGTAGAAAACTGTTAATTTCCAACTTAAATTCAGGAACCCTAATTTGCCTTGCTCTTTAAGGAAAACAGTTCTTTCATTCCTTTAATTTGCTCTGTCCCTTTCTTCATCTCTCCTATAACTTGTCAAGGCAGTGCTGGTAACACACCGGAGTTCTGACAGCATCCTGTGCAGATGCAGCCCCAGAGCCTTGGGGACCAGCACCTTTCCCTGGCACTGGAACCAGGGAGGCTCTCTCCGTGCGGGTTGCTGGGGCTGGCCCAAGAGAAGAGACACAAACAGGAGATGTGAGGCTCTACCAGGAAATAGCTCCAAGAGCCTGAGCTCTGCCTTCTCACCTGGTTTATTGGCTGTCCTGGCAACAACAACAGGAAAAGGAGTTACCAAAGACATAATGTCTATAAAACATCCTGTCCTCTGAGTGGCAGAGCCCTGACATGATGTGTACACACCTATCATGGGTCATTCCCACTGAGCATCCATGCTGAGGCAGGAACTGATCAAGGCCATATTCTGTTTGCCCTGCTGTGTTTGAAATAGTGTTTTGGCAGTACACTTTTCCACAGGGTTAATTCCAATGCCTCTAGTGAATATAACTTGCTTTTAGCATTCCAGCACTGTGTGTGACTTGTGCAAACATGGTTTGCAGCAATAAGGGTGTTTTTCCTGGGATGGCCTTGAGTGCATCTGCATCCCTTTTCTCCACAGCCATTTCTGATTGATGAGATCCTTGGTGTAGCCTAGGATTTTTTCTTGTTTAGCTGAATCCTCTTGACTTGTATACTTATGGTTTTCATTCCCTCTCAGCGTTTCCAGTCATGGGATAATCCAGTTCATTTGCCCTGATATCTCATTTCTGCTCCTTACTGACACTGGTCCTAACTTTGTTTTAGCAGTGCTCATCTGTTCCTTGTGCCAGGGTAATACAAAGAAAGTACTAAAAAGATGAGTTTCAAGAATAAAGTTGATTCTTTCATTTCAGAGCATGGTTAGGATTTAATTTGACATTTTTCATCCTAAATAACATTAAATTCTGTCTTTTTTGGGTTTTTTTTCTTATGGTGCCTGAGTGGCTTTAGCTGAATGTAAAACAATGCAGTATGTAAGGCATGCAACTTCCAAGTCATAAGTCAGTCAGAATAACAGAAACCCTATTTTCCTATGTTGCCACCATATAATATGTGAATATAGATGTTACATTCAGAGAAGCTTCGCTTCCTTTCTGGTTGAAATGTTATCTTGAAAAACATTAATACTCCAATTTGCAGAAAAACTCAGCTACTTAAACAGCATAATGCCCTGTAAGCACTAAAATAACATTCAAAGAACAACATTGCAACCAGTCCTTTCCTGCAGGTCTGGTGCATCCTGAATATGTATTTTTCTTTATTGTCACTATGGTCAACACACTATTCACTATAATATTAACAGTGTCAGAATTACCTATTGAGATACAGGTGATGAAAAGCAAAAACCAAGTAAAAGTTGAAAATAATGAAGGGAAAAAAAAGGATTAGTGGCTGCAGGGCTGTCTTTCGTGACAGATTTCTCTGCCAGCTCAGTCTTTTCTCTGTTGGACAGGGTAGACTTTGATTCCGAGGGTAGTCAATGCACTACTGTCAGCATGTTTAAAACCCTCAGGGTGGTAACTGTGAACTCTCTTCGTGCATGAGGCAAAGAGTCAATGTGTTTCTGATGTGTGTTTGGGTCTTTTGGGAAATATTTACTATGCAGTGAGGTGGTGATTGTGTGCTTGGGGGAGGGGTCGAGGGTCACTTTTTGTTTCTTTTCTCATTGTTTTTGTTTGTTGTAAAGCTCTGGTTCAGGTTTGATATTATCTCATTCCCCCAAAACAAATTCATCATATCTTTCCAAAAATGCCGCTTTGGGATCACTAATTGTGGCAAATTTCAGAATGGCTGTTGAAATACACACACTTTGTGCAAACTTCCCACTGCTGGAAACAGTCGCCTGGTGCCTCCCAAAGCTCTGCTGGCCTTGCTGTCCTCGAGTTGACTGGAATGTAGGTGAGAGTCACTATTATCAAGTGACCCAGCGGGTACAGTGTGGTTGCAAATTTGGTAGCTATGGCAAGGTGCTTTTCCTCATCTTGAGTTGTCTTTGGTAACCTCAACTTGTGGCTTTTGATGTGATTTCTGGGAAAACGCCCTTAATGCAGCACAGGGGTAAGGGGTTCAGCAGGCAGTTTTCCTTCAGTTGTGTTGGGCTTCTAAATCAGCTGACCCTATTAAATTGATCACTTATCAATCAATTTATTAATTCCATTCTAAAACAATTTTTAATTGCTTTATAGCTTGAGTGGTTTATGATGTAAATATAATTAGCTTTTTCCTAAATGAGCAAAGCTGGCGTTGACCTTTGATACAGCATTGTAATTTCAGACAATATTTTCAAGTTCATGGCAACCTCTATTCATCACCATTGCAACCTGCAGCTAAACGATTTCCCCTCTAGTCATATTATTAATGTGGTTTTCTGTCCCACTGTAACCTTCTGCTAATTAACACATGCATGGAAAAGTTTATTCTGCATTTTCAATACTTGGGCCTCTGGCTGTCTCTCAGATGTCTGGACGAAAATCCCTTAGAACCAGGAGAGGATGTTTGTGTGGTGGGTGTGGTTGTGATTTGGTTTGTCTTAATTCTTTCTTAACAACAGCTAGAGTTCATTACACACTTCCACCTTTGCAATACAGGTTAGGATATAAGTATGAATCCGTGTTTAGAAATGGAAGTGCTCAATGCTGATGCTCTCCATGAAAATTTACAGTTTTTTCAGAACCAAAGATTGCAACTTGCTGACTGTAATCCAGTTAATTTTGTGAATATTGAAGTGGCTAATGGAATTGCTTATTTTCTGTGTGTGCTCTCACAAGATGCAAAAAAAGAGTCTATAATTAAGCATTAAAATAACTAAGATGTAATTATGAATTACCTTATTTAAAATGAAGTAGTAATATGGTGTCTCTGTCATGACAGTTGTGAGAGTATTTTGAATGGGCAGTAACTGAATTGTCTGCCTTCCTTGGGAGAGTCTTTATCATTTTATAGGGCTTCTGATGAGGACTGTAGATAATATGTCAGTAGTTATGCCTGTCTGCTCTTGAAGAACACAACATGGGCTTTGGAGAAGTTTAAATAATAGGAGAAAGAAGGAAAATCATTCTAATTGTGATTAAATGAAGATCTGCCTTTGTAAAAACATCTGGTTTTTTTGTCTTGAGGACTGGGTTCCCAGGCTTTAGTTCAGTCACAAGGTCCGAGAGTTTCTGTTACTTTCATTGACTTCATGTGGTGATGTGGGTCTTAAAATGTATGAATTTGGGATATTTATGCATGTAATAAGTTCATAAGATGTGGCAGATAGAAGAAAAGGGGGGGAAAGGAAGAAAAGTGAACCCAATCACAGAGTAAAAATTCACTCCTGGATAGAAATCTTTTTGCAAGGTTTTGAAGTGAGGGGAGTTACTCGGGTGCATTTGGTATTGCTGGTTACGGGGAGAGCCTGCCAGGTTAGTGTTTCACAAGTCACCGTGGAAATGTGCTATTTCTTGATTTGAGGAAATGATGCAGAATCACATCAGCTGTAAAGGTTGTTGTGTTCAAGCCGTTTATGAAAAATTTATCAGACTTAGGTTTCCAAAGGAGGGATTTGAAACTTCTGCCTCTGACAGGGGAGAGTTTCTTTGTTTAGATGGACTTTTACATGGGAGAGGTGCACCGCACACAAGCTGTTTCCAGGGCAGGGGCTGTTCCTCACCCTCGCCCCGTCACATTTCAGCGACAAACACAGGCGGGCACACCCGGGAACTGCACGGACAGGACACAGGGAATGGCTTCAGGCTGCCAGGGGGATATTGGGAAGGAATATTCTTCCTGTGAGGGTGGGGAGGCTTTTTAGCTATATATGTATACCAGCCAAAGTATCCCATTCTTCTGAGTCTTTAAAAGTTTGTATTAGCACAGATTAGACATCACAATGGAGAAAAGTGCTGTGGAAGAGAGGGAAGGACAGAAAAAGGGAGGTGAGAAACAAACAGTTAATAAAATTATAATAAATTAGATAAATTTCTAGAGCTGTGTAGTTTTTTTTCAACAAAAACAACTTTATTTTTTCCTCTTTTCTTCTTCAATTAATATAATAAGGCCTTACATTTTAATTTACAACAGCCAGCTAAAGTCCCTGGGAGGTGCTCTGGTGGTAATTAGTCATCTGAGAAAATGTAGCAAAGTCCAAATAACTGGCAGATTCATAAACACATCACACATACAGTGCTGTAATAATTATAGGGTTTTTTCTTGGAGAAATATGTACATTATGCAGTGTGCAGCGATGCACATGGACACATGCCTAATGTTGTGGGGGAAGAGTTTAGCTCACAGGTTTTCTCTTAATGGAGAATGGAGAATTGATGTTTTCCTTGTGAGTGAAAGTGCTGGAAGTGATGTCATTACCCATTTGTAAAACCTTATCTGAAACTTTGGCCAGAAAACCTGAATTTTGCTCTTTCCCTGTGCTTAAAAGACAGTGAACGTGAGCTCACCCTGAGCTCAGCTCTGTGCCTGCTTTGCAGTGCTGCAGCTAAACAGGGGAATCCATCCTGCTTCTGGACGGTCCAGCCAGGAATGTCCAACCTTGCAGTGAGGAAGAAGGGATTTTTAATGAAAAAGTGGTGGCCTCAGGGGAGGAGTGGGGAAATTAATCTCCTTTCAAAATTGTAACACATTCTTGCAGGTTTATATTTTGGGAAGTATGGCCTTTAGGTCACTCTTTCGGTCTTTGGGTGTCAGTCCTTTCACCATATAAATGTTGTGTGTTTAAGCCCAGTTTTCCTGCCTTACAGTGTGGTTCATTGCAATATTCTATAACTGTACATTACTCTTATTATATAAAGTCATATTAAACTCAATGGTGCATGGATTTTTCACTTCAATGTGACTTTGTGTAGTAAAAATGTATATAGTGAAAGGAATTCTTAATGAAGCAGCTGCCAAGACCTCTTAAAGAACAACTAAGGGAGTGAGAATAAAATTTATTATTACATGTGAGCACATAATTTACCTTATAGTCACAGCTATATTTTTCTATATTTCTTTTTCTGAAGCATCCGCAATTTTACGACATACCTCTTAACCTTTTTTCCCTAATAAAGTGTCATTGTTTTAATAGTTTAAGTTTGGGCTTGATATTGGTGATAATTCTGTACAAAGGAGAGAACTGGGAGAGGAATAGATGCTTTTCTTGTGGAGTGAAATTAAGCAAGGAAGGAATGTGTAGGTAAATGAGTCCAAAAGGAAAGCAAGAAAACACACTTTCAGTGAATAATACTTAATAAAATTATCTTTGTGAAAACCCAAACAGATACTTTGAATTAAATTCAGTGCTCTAAATCATCACTGTAATCTTATATGGGCTGTGTATGAATTTTCAGATGAAGATTAAGATGTTCTCTGAGATTTGAAGCTCTAAATGTAAAAGAAAAGAGGAAAAAGGAAAAGGAAGGCTTTCACTCTTCATTTTTTGGTGAAGAGCTGAGACTGAGGTGTCTCAGCAGTAGGTGCTGCTACCTCTGTCCCTACAAGATGTTTCCAAGTTTCATTCACTGTGACTTGAAAAGCCTGAATTGTAAGTTTGAAGGAAGAGATCAGCTGTTTAAAGTTGCTATAGTTGGGATATATTTACAGGTTGAACTTGTTAACTCCTGAATTTCTATGAATTCAAAATAGGTAGACTAATGCCATGAGACTAATGTCTTATTTTCAGTGTTTGGCCTTCAGAATCACGTTCTGCACAAACCACAACACAGATTGTAGTTCCTAAATCTCACTTGAACATGAAACTTGAGACCTGAAGCTGGAAATGTGGTTGTAGCAACTCTGCTCCTCAGTTACATTCATTCTTTCTGCCCCCTTTTCTATGGAAGCTCTTTTTATCCAACGACCCTGCACAGAGACTAAAATTCAATGGGCTCATTTTCAAACTTAAGCTAGCGTGAGACTTCTGTGGAAAAAAAAATTAATGTGACTTTGTGTGTCTGTGCTGCAGTGATAGATCTATGAAGCAGATCAGTTTGGCTTTTGTTATGAGGTTTTTTTATATTAAGTTATTAGATTTTTAGTGCTCTAGGTTAAAGATTTATATTATTGAATAGACAACTGTTTGCAGCTGGTTGGTTGAGACACAGTTCTGACATTTTAATGTCAGAATGAAGGTTAGAATGAATGAGGTATCAGTTCTGTTCAAGAACAAAGGAAGCATCTTGAACATGTCTTTCAATTTTTTGAGGAAAAAAAATTTCTTTTTTTTAAGCAAAATATGCAACTACACGCTGTTTCTCCCTTTTTGACTGGTGTGTTTTAAAAGAAATTTAAAATATAAGAAATGTTTCAAAATCATGAAATTGAATGTAATTAATTTTGTTGTATGAGTTTGATGCTTTATTGAAAAGATACTTGGGTAGTGCTTAAGCACCTTTAAGGTCCCTTTCCTTCTGCCCCATGGTGTGGTAAATGTGCCAAAACCTGCATCATTATTCATAGTCAGGTTAAGTTCCGTGCATGCACAAAAAGCCAGTGAGAGGTTTTTTGGGATTGAGACTTGTGGAAATTCTGGGCTAATGAAGTGACCATGGTGTCACTAAGCAAACAACAAAAAATCAGTAAGAAATGAATCTGTACCACGATTGAGTGCATCCTCTTATTTTCCACCGTTATTTTGCAATATATAATTCAGTTCAGTCTTGCCACTGGAAACCTGAAATAATATAATTATTGTTAATGGTGCTTTTCAGATATGACTAGAGGAGAATTTGGATTAGGATTTTGAAGAGCAAATCTTAATGGTCCCCGTGTAGTATATTAACTGCTAATAAAAGCAGGTCTTGCTAAAAGGCCTTTATAAGGAAAATTTCATCCCAGCACCTTTTCAGTATTAAATTGTAATGAAATTTCTATCAGTTCGGTGTGCTAAATGGAATTGATTACAACACTGTTCATGTTAGCACACACAGAGCATAATGTGGATCAGAGTTTGAAAGCTAAGTGAATGCAACATTAAAAATGAGAATTTTTCTTTTCACTGAAATAAGAACGTTTATGGTTCAGAATAAAAACCTTAATTTTGGGCATTCTAGTTCAAAGTATTTAATAGAATAGAACTGTATTTTGCAAAAAGAATAGTCCAAAGCTATTTCACACTTAATTGTGTTGTTCTGCCTCTTGCAAATCACAGGTCTGCAGTTTCCTCAGACATTCTTTATTCGAGATGCAGTTGGGTAAGGTTAAGAGAAATAAGTAATCAAATACCACTACTCAGTTGTCATCTTCCCATGCAACTTCCCAGCATGCAAACCCTTTAGAAGTTAGGTCAGCAGCACTGACATCCAGTTCCAACATGTAACCAGCTGGGATTGGTGCCCTGCTTCCCACAGTGTCTGATAACTCTTGTGAAGGTGAGAGAGAACCTTTGGAATGCAGTAAAAGAAAAACCACTCTTGTCCTAACTAGAGGATGAATGATATTGGTCAGTCCTTTCTGCCCATGCTTGACCAGCCATCCTTTGGGGAATCTCACCAGTTAGCAAGGAAGAAGTTTCAGGAGCTCCTAGAAGAGAGAGAAGCTTCCATATGGGCAGCAGCATCCTGTTTGCTTTCCTGATTTCAGGACAAGTGCAGCTGTCAGTGTCCTTTGTAGCTTCAATGTTCTCTGGATGCTTCATTGTCCCTCCCAGATCCTGTCCTAGTTCTGTGTTGCCATTTCGATACGGAGTGTGCATGTACACACACATAGTTATTCTGATACCTGCAGGGTTCAACACCTTCCATCCCTTGGCGGCGTGTTTCCCCCATTCTCCTCCCATATATTGGACTTGTCCAGAGCTTTGTTTCCAGGTTTCAGATCTGTGTTGGCTGCATGCTCTCTGGGCAGGTGCTGCCAGTGCCTCCACCCGTGACGGGACCGTGTCCCAGTGCTCCCAGTGCCACGCTGGCAGTACCACAGGGCACATCACCCTCTCTCCTCCCTGCAGCTCTAATTTGTTGTATTCTCCTTCCCGTCTGCTTGCTGAATTCTCACAGACCATGCTCCCAGTTTCAATCTGCTTGGCTTCCAGGGATCTTTCAGAACTATTTTAACACCCACTGGCTCGGGGACCCGTGTGGCTGTTAAACTTTCTGTTCTGTTTAGAGGGCTGGATTGTGTTCACAGTATAACGAGCTGCTAGCTGTGCCCTCCTCTTCACCTTCATTTCTAGTCTCTGCAGATGATAAACAGAGCAGGAATATTTTTTGATTTTTTTAATGCTGTTATAATTATATGTAAGACAAAATTGAGGAAGAAAATAATGATCATAGTTTCATAAAACAACCTGTGCTACACAGGAACTAAACATGACATTGCCATGGTACTGTTTGACTTCAGTGAGTTGAACTTGCCCTTTTTATGCAGGAATCAGTGCTGTGTGTTCTGACATAGGAAGCTAATTGCAAAATCTACAGGACAATCCTGATAGGAAATTCTGAATAACTGACTATGTTCAAATGACAGGAGAGAGGAGGCAGGTGGGATGTGATTATCGACACTGGGATTTTACCTGGGCATTCTTTCTAACACTGGAGTCACAAAACTTAGGTATGACCTTAGAATCACAGAAGCTTAGAATTATTTAGGTTAGAAAACACCTTTAAGATGAAGTCCAGCTGTTACCCCAGCACTGCCAAGCCCATCTCAAACCATGTCCCCCACGTGCCACATCTGCACATCTTTTATGTTGCCTCCAGGGGTGGCGACTCCACCACTACCTTGGGCAGCTGTGCCAATGCCTGACCACCCTTTTGGTGAAGAAATTTTTTCCTAATAGCCATAAAACTGGCGTGTTGCTTGGCAATCTGACAATTATTAAATATTTGAATATTCTAAAACTGTGTAATCACATACATATTTTGGTAATCTCTATTTACATGGAACTGTCATTTCCTGAATGACAAACTGTTACTTATGTATCTACTGTTGTTAAAATTTTTAAGTATTTGCGTAAGCTATATTAAGAAAATTGCTATCTGAAATATCTCTGTGGAACACCTGGCATGAGTGCGCAAATTATTTAATGGGCCCTCACATCTGATTTAAATAGTCTCCTCTCGAGCAATCTGCACATCGTAAACCTAATCCACATAGAAAGTGCAAAACTGACAAGATAATGCCCTTGCCATAAGTTTAGCTAAACTGTTCTGGGGAATCCGGGGAAAACACTCTCAAATGCAGGCAGGGCTATGGCTTGGAAGGACAGTCCCTGATCAAATCTCACTGATCTCAAACAGTGTCCTGGGGGAGCTGTGGGGCAGAGCTGGCCCTGCCCCGGCCGTGTGCGCCGGGACCCCAAACCCCCCTGCCCTGGGCTGAGCCCCAGCGGGGGCAGCAGGGGAGGGGGGATTCTGCCCCTCTGCCCCCTCAGCTGAGACCCCCCCTGCAGAGCTGCCCCAGCCCCGGGCCCAGCACAGGCAGGAGCTGGAGCTGCTGCAGAGAGCCCAGAGGAGGCTCCAGCGTGATCAGAGGGATGGAGCAGCTCTGCTGGGAGGAAAGGCTGCGAGAGCTGGGATTGCTCAGCCTGGAGAGGAGAAGCTTTGGGCTGAGCTCAGTGTGGCCTTGCAGGGCCTGAAGGAGCTGCAGGAAAGATGGAGAGAGACAATTGCCAAGGGCTGGAGGGCCAGGAGCCAGGGAATGGCTTCCCAGTGCCAGAGGGCAGGGCTGGGTGGGATATTGGGCAGGAATTGTTCCCTGGGAGGGTGGGCAGGCCCTGGCACAGGGTGCCCAGAGCAGCTGTGGCTGCCCCTGGATCCCTGGCAGTGCCCAAGGCCAGGTTGGACACTGGGGCTTGGAGCAGCCTGGGACAGTGGGAGGTGTCCCTGCCCGTGGCAGGGGTGGGATGAGATGACCCTTAAGTCCCCTTCCAACCCAAACCATTTTGTGATGTTATTATTTGTGTGATGACCAGGGTACTGTGCAATTTTTGGCCATCAATGGGTTTTCCAGAAACTACTACTCAAATATTACTAATATCAGTAGTAACTAATATTTTGAGTACTTGGCTAAGCAGTGTTGCCTTTGAGGAAATGGAATCAAATTGCTCATGTAAATAATTTATGATATTTAGAATATCATCTATATTCATCTCTATTCTATATTCATCCAGTGTAAGTATTATTATAATTAGGGATTTCACTCAATTATATCTATTAAAACAGAGTAAAATTATGGTATTTCTATATAGAAATAAATTTAACCTTTATGAATGTTTATTTTTGTGTATTTTGGAATATGAGAATGAGAGCTGGGACAAAAAGTTTAACCAAATGATTTAAGCTTAAAAAAAAAAAAATCACCTTCAAATAGGGAACTCTTGTAGTCATCATTCTGCTTTAATTGCAAACTCAGCCAATATAAATGTTCAGCTTTTGACTTAAGAATCTTTGGTTTTGGTAAGATCAGCAGCTGTAACACACCACTGCTCCCAACCCCAAGCCAGTGCTGTCATTTCTAGGGATATAAGAAGTCATCTCATTTTCAGAATGGCGGAATATTACATGAATTAGTATAATTGCAAGCAATATATGCAAATTATATTTAAAATTAAATGGCATCTCTTATGTATATATATAAAATCATAACACATGTATTTATATCTGATATATATCTATATATAAAGTGAAGTGTTCCATCTATTTTGTTTAGATGGTATCAGATTCACGCTAGAATTAGGCACTTGGTTATCCAGTGATTCCTTGGAAACAAAATTTATGCCCAGTTGATTACCTTCTGCAACCTGAAATTCATTACAGGGATAAACACTCCAGGGAAGTTCTCCTGTGTAAGATCAGAAACAGAAGATTTGTTCCTTTCCTTTTCCACGCTCAGTGCTCAGGAAGGCCCTTCTGGTTGGTTGCTAAGTCAACACAAATCGAAGCTGATCTCACCAGTTTGTCCTTTATGTCTCGCTGCACATGCTTCGCCCTATTACCCAGTGTCCTTCTCCTGGTGCTGGGAGCTCTTTCTCTTGGCAACTGAGGGATTTTTTGGTTCTGTACTCGATATTAAAGTCCAAACGAATCACAATGATGCACAGATTTAAGGTCATTCTAGCTTTAAAATGCTAATTGTTCTGCCAGCAGCTCTAATTTACAAGGGTTTTTAAAGGCCACACACACATTCTATTGGATTCAATAGTTGGGCATTTTCTGAAACCAATTAAGAAGTGTAGCTGGTCTTAAAAAGGAAACCATATGCATTTTGTCCTAGGCTGCTGCTTTCACTGTAAGGAGATTTATTTGAAAGCCATTTTAATTAAATTGTGAAAGTTTGGAGTCCATTTAAGTTTATACTTTTTTTTTGTCTAAGTGAATATTTTATTAATAGAAGAAACCACAGATATTGTGATTTTTTTTCTTTTTTTCTTGCATTCCTCACCTTATCCCCTAGCTGAAGGAGATAGAAATAAATCACTTTACAGACTTCATCTTTTGGGGTGGGACTTTTTTGTTTGTTTTTATTTTACCTTTAATTAGATACCTAAAATCTGAGTTTACAGAGTTTATTTTAAAACCCCAAAAGAAATAAGTAGATTTCAAAGTTCCATCAGGCTTTCAGAAAGAGAGTCTGAAGGCTTTTTTGACTGTGAACATGCAGGATATGAGGATATGTTTTTGGCAATAACACATAGTATCTGTTTGACTGATGTTCAGTCAAGACTCCATGGAGATCTGTGGAAATCCACAAGTGTTTGCCAAGGCCACAGTTTTCAGTTGAGATTTTCTATGTGTACTTTTTTTTTTTTTTTGGCATTCTGAAGAGCATAAACAGAATTTTAAAGCAGCATGTTGGGGATACCCTCATAGAAATACCAAACTGCCCATAAAAACTGGGAGTAGAAAAGGACCACCTGAGCGAGTCCATTCCTGCAGCAAAAAGCAATTGGATTATCACTAAATTATTTATAAATACATTTTTATATATTGCATGTCAACAGCACACTCCCTTTGTTAGTGCTGGGTAAAACTGTAAGAAGAGTGGTGGTATTTTTCATAGGGAAATTATCAATGCAATGAACAAATCTGGTGTGAAAAATGAATGGACAGAGAACTCAATTTGTGAGCTGCCACCAAGATTGTTTAGATATGGCTTAGCTGAGTTATCTGAACTGGATGCCAAGGTTATGCAGGTTCTCCCCCTGTTAACAGCTGCCTCCAGGATACCCTAGTCACACATCCATGTTTGACACCAGGGTTTATCTCACGAGTGTAGGGGAGAGAAGACACCAGAGACCAACTGTGCCTGGGCTGGGTAGTGATGGTGGGCTTTACAGACAGGAAAAGGTGTTCCAGATCTTGTAATTGATTTGTCCTTGGAGATGTCATGGTTACAGAAAGCCTTATTTCAGTCCCTAGAATGGAGAGATCAGGAGCAAACAGCAGTGGTGAGAGAGAGCTATGGAATCCTAGAATGGTTTGGGTTGGAAGGGACCATCTCATTCCACCCCCTGCCATGGGCAGGGACACCTTCCACTGATCAGCTTGCTCCACCCTGGCTTCAATGTTCTTTTCTGAAATATGTTTAACAAATGCACAGAATTACTCTTCCAAGTTTTAGGATGTTTATTGCAAATGTTTGTTCTTCCTTTTCATTATTCTCCTCTCTAGGTGCTTACAGGACAGCCACGAGTGCGTTCTGACATTCAGCAGTGATATTTCCTTCTGTTCTGTTGCCGTGCTGAGCATGGTTCCATGCTGCCCTGTGCTCTTGCTATGCAGGCACTCTTCTTCTGTGATCGGCACTTTGTGACCCTCCTTTCGGTGCAATACAGTCAGCACCTCAAACTGTTTAAGTAGAACTGGTGAGAAAATGAGCTTCTTCACTTTACCAAAGTGTTAAGGTTGAGGTGTGTGGTAAAGCAGTCATCCTTTAAAATCTGTGGTTTAACGGCAAATGACAGCATGAAGACTGAATGGATTTGGATACTGAAACACTTTACTCATAAAAAAGCTCAGTTTTACTAAGGACACAACTTCTTTTTCCCACAGGAGAGAGAGCATAGTCCACCTGGACGTTACACATATACTTTATTTTCTTGAGCACACCAGAAGCATTCTATAGTTTGGAGCAGTAGATGGATCATCTTTCATCAACTTCTGAAGCAAATGCTCATATAAAGTTCACTGCCTCGTGTTAACGTTCATACAGAAACCTCAGAACTGCAGATTTGAGAATGCTGCAGGGTCTCATGACTGGCTGTTGTCTGCATGGGGCCTTAGCTGTGTTATCTCCTCCCCTTTTTCTTTGCTGTCATCCTTTCCTCCCCTCTCCTGCCTTCATTACATGAGTCAGTCACACCTGAAAATACAAACCCACGTGGAACTTTTGCAAATCTCATCTTTGCATTTTCTGTCTGCAGTGTACTGGCACACTCTTCTGATGTACTCAATAATTTTATATAGATTTATATAAAACTCTGTAGTCCTCATGCATTCCTGGCCATCCCAAAATCCCTTCAGAAAAGCTGGCTGAAGCGTTTGCACTGGCTTTGCTTCATCCTGCTCCAGATCTGGTTGGAGTGTCTGAGTGGGCACCGTGGGGCGGATTGCCACAGGAGCCTTGCTGGTGCTGCTCTGCCACAGCAGAGCCCCACGGTGCAGACCCAACCCTTGTCAGGGCATTATTTGTCACAGCTTTGCTGTAAATTATCTTTTCGTGGCTGTGCCACTGAGTACAGCGCTGACAAATCAGGAATAACAGTGTTATTCTTCTCAGGTGCTAATGAGTCCAAAATGTTGGAAGTCACTGGAGAGTAAGACCCTCTATGAATAGCAAAGGAATTGTATTTTATGCTAACTCTGACTCATGGCTCAGAAGTTAATGAAACCATTCAAGCTGAGTACTTTAATCTCACAAATTGGTTATCACAGCCTTGTGGCCACTTCTTGTTTTATAATAAAGCATAACACAAAATATCTGTGAAGGCTTACAAAATTAAACTAAGGGAAATATGTGCAATTTTGAGCTCATTAGGAGCAATTCATATTTTCATCTGTCTCATTAGAGATGTTTTCATGAACTAGGAAAGTACTTTTGAATCTGTGATTTTTAATTTCCCTGCCAACTGGTGTGAGCTTTTTGGGATTATTTTCTTTTCATTTATTTCAAAATGTTAAAAGGAGGAGGAAAAAAAAAAACACACCACCACAGGAGAAATTAGAAGAAAAGAAAGGCACTAAGAAACAAGTGAACTGCATGAACGTGATAAGAAATATTATTTCATAGTAGAATTTATATTTATATATATATATATATATTTATATCTCCTGTTTTGGTGGTTTGATGAGACTGCATGGAAACAGAGCATAGTGGAAATGGACTCAGAAGATGCAGTTCAGAACTGAAGATGCACAGGTGAAGCACACACCAGCTTGAAGAATGACACTTGACCTGATGCTGCTATGTATATTTTTAGAAAAATTGTCGAATTTCCCTGAGCCAGATACACCCTCAGCATAGCTGTGTTTTGCTGTACAAACAGAGCAGTCTGGCCTCTGGAAGTGCTGGCAGTGAACCATTTAGAAGCGTTTTGTTTGAAGAATAGAGGGGGGAGCTGAGTACTCTCATGGCAGGACTGTAGTGGCTGACAGAGGGTACTTCAGGTGCTGCTGTACACATAATGCCAGAGATCAACTGCTCCCTAGGGCTTGGGGTTTCGAGGTTTATTTTCTTTTTAAATGTAAATATTCAGAATCTATAGTTATATTTATTCTTTTTAAGGTCTATTTTAATGTCTGAGAGAACCCTGGAGAAGAAGAAAACGGTGGTCTTTTATTTCTTTGCATGACACTGTTGTCCATACAGTGAAGTCTCTGTAGTGCCATTAATCCTTGCTTTGACCTTTATGTTGAGGTGATTTCCCTGCCAAATCAGTGCTTCATTTCAGTCATGGCTTTCACCGTGTGATGGCTGATTGCAGGCAGGGATGGAGGCTGAGGGCAGAGCTCTGCAGGGGCTCCCAAGGGACAGCTCTGGGCCAGGGACAGCACCCAGGGAGCGGCTGGGGCTGGGCCAGGGCAGGGTTAGGGTGGAGATAGGGAAAGGTCCTGCTTCCCCCAGAGGGTGCTGGGCACTGCCCAGGCTCCCCAGGGAATGGGCACAGCCCCGAGGCTGCCAGAGCTCCAGGAGCAAAGAGAACACCTCAAGTATAATTTTTTTTTCAGCATTCAGGTTTCTGCTGAGATTGGCAGCAGGGCTGTCACAGTGCCAGTCATGATGATATTTTCTATGATGCCAGTATCTTCTCTTTATGAGCTGAGCAGAGGCTGCCAATTTGTATCGTGGGCATCACCAAACACCAGTTATGTCATTGATTTTTACTTATGCAGCTGCAGGATCACACTAAATAATAGCAATGCTGCTTGGTCGTTAAAAATCATATTTCTTTATAATCCCCAGTGTTTGTGTGGTAATCACGGGCTAAAAGCACAGAAATATGTGGTAATTCATTGTAAATTCAGCTTTTTCGCAGTGACAACCTATGAACTGGCGTTGTCACGAGGGTCTTCACGGTAGCTGTGTTCCTGTTTTGTTCTAATTTGCCCATGAGCTGCACTTCGGCCTTGCATAGCAGGTGTTTGCTTGTCAGGAGAAAACTTTGCACTGCATTTCAAACCATGCTGCTGGAAATGTGCGTGTGGAGGTTAGACAAGGCTTAGGAGAAGCTGAACTCTCCTCTATGCTGTAACACATCGAGTTTCTTAAACTGCTTTTGAGGTCTTGCCATGCAGTGTAGATTGAAATGCCTCCTATTTCCTGCTTTTCCCAAGCTTATGGACATAAATCTGTCATACACTGCAACTCGGTTTGGCATTATATACTGAGAAAATGAACTCAATAGCAATATAATCTTACTTTGCAATATAACCAAACTGCAGGAAACATTTCTGGAAGTACGTAGATTTAGGGATCAAATAAAATTTAAGTGTGCTGATATGTAGGAGTTTATGAAGGCACAACTTCTTTGTTGAGAGGCATTTTTCCTTTTATTAATTCAAGTAAAACTCATCTTTCATTTTAACTTTAGTTTATTTCAGTTTCCACTCTGCAAAAAATAGGACTGTTTTTTTTGTATTTTTTCCCCTCATGTCCTTCATTAGTATTGTAGTTTAATTGAAAATGTCCCTACAATTAATTTAATAGCTATTTATTTTTGTTTTCTATAAATCTGGGATATTACCTTTCTACTGGAAAGACACATGTCCTGTCTGACAATATGACAATCTGCTTAGGCACTGGAACTTGTGTCATTTTAAAACCTCAGATTACAGTAGTATTCTCTTTGCATTTTTTTTGACAAAGTCTAAATGCTGTTGTGAATTCTGCTGCCTGAAAGGGTGGGCAGGAGACTTTATGTGGGGCAGTCCTTAGCTTTCTTCAGGACAGCTTTCTTTTTGTAGGGGAGTATTTTTTTTAACAGTTTTTAGTATTTTTATTAGAACAATTGAGTTTGGTTGCAAAATTTTATATATATAGATACAGACTTCTTGTACTTACAGTGGGGAATCATTTGCACAAATAAATTTTCTGTTTTAAAGTCTGTCTCAGTGTAAAGAACCAGCATAAAATGTGTCTTTCAGGAAAGTCTGAGAGTTCTGAAGCCCTGAGCATAGATTATGTAGTGCTATAGAAGCTGTAATGTTCTTTTTACAATAAAAATGCTAAATGGAAATATTTACAGAAATTTTCCTACTGCCAGGCTCTAGTCTCAGAATTTGGGTTAAAGAGAAAAGACTTTATCTTACTTTTTGGATAATGACTGTGCAGGGATTAGGGTGGCATTCCAAGTCTGGAGAGGGCACGAGCATGGTCATGTAGTTAAACTTCATAAAAGAGTGCAAATCCAATTTCATGCCTTTCTGTTAATGTGTCATCTCTTATCTGAAATAGATTGAGGTCAAGTGCAGTGATAACCAATTGTATTGATCTGTCTGTGAACGCTTTACAAAATACAATATTTAAATGATTTCACTGGACATGCCTCCAAGGAAAGGGTAATACCTGAAACTGCTTTAGGTGACAGTGCTTTTTTTCCCCACTGAGTGTGCACTTGGTTTTCATGGCAGCTCCAGCTCAATCACCTCGTTCGTGGTGGGGTTTGCACACAGGGCTGCGTGTTTCACATGACCTCAGCTGGTGAGCAGCAGCTCATTAATTTCAGTCACTGGAGCACTTGTGATGCTCTAAACAGAGTTCTAGAGTAGTCTGAGAATTTTATATTTAAAAACATAGCTCCACCTGTGGCTGTTTAAATGAAGCAATCAATGTGTATCGTGCTTTTAACGGGAAATTTAGGAAGAGGTAAATTTTTAAATTGTCTTCGGCATTCCAGTAGATATCAAGGCGTAATGCCACACTGAGTGCTTTGTAGACATTAATAAAGAACGTAAAATAAGAATGAGTTGCATTTATCTTACTGTAATTAAACTTAAAACCAGCTCAGGCTATGAGTGCTCTTTGAATTGTTGACAGCAACTGAGACCCAAACACTTGGCAATAAAAGATCTCAAATAATCTTTGCTGGGTTGGAGCTTTTTTTCTTATTGTAACTTTAACAGCATTGGCACCTTTGTTTCTCTTGGCTGAATGTATATTGGTGTATAAAATCTATGTATTTCTGTTAATGAGAGAGATAATGGTCAATTAGAACCTAATCAGCTTTGCTGTGCTTAGGACTTTATATCACATCATTCTGTCATATTTTTGTCAGTCTGGAAAGCCCTTGGTTCTAGGCTGGGGATACATCTTAGGCAACCTGTGAAGTTTATTATCTCATATATTACAAGGCAGAGTCTTCAGAACTCTTCAGAATCCTGTGAAGGGTTTTATGGCACAGTGTAGCATCCCCTTTTGAATTTTAAGCATACACAATCATTGCCTGTCAATGAGAGGATTTATGCCTCCACAGTGGTACTTCACTGAATTTAGGCTGTGGAAGTTGGAATCCTAAACTCCTGTAAAGTCTAATCGTGGAGGCACCCTGGCAGTGCTGTGGGTGTCTTTTTACACTAAACCTCATATTATATTTTGGAACATCTCAGCTTTAACAGACTGGAGCAGATCAGGATTTATCCCCCATATCCCCTGAATCCAAAAATTGGGTATTACTTTCCATAATGCCTAAACAAGTACCTTTATCCCCTAAAAAATATGAGACTTTGCTTGCAGCTGGCTTTAAAGCGCAGTTACAGAAGTGTAGAAGAACTGGTACTTTGTTATAATTTAGGGCAGCTGGCTCCAGAAGACAAACTGTGAATGGTTGGTTGGTAAATAAAAGGTAACAGAGAATGTTTTCACTCTTACCCTATTCAGGATATTTCTAGATTCTATGAAGAGGCTGAATTTAAATACTTTCTGTTAGGGCAGAAAGTTGCCAATACTGGCCTTTTAGATAGCACCTCCTGGCTGTATGAAGAGTTTTTTGATGCTCTCTGTTTAAGTTTTAAGAGAAAAGGGGTGAAATACAGTAAAAAAGCACTGGTTAGAAGCAAAGCTTCATGTTTCTTATGTGCACATGCACATATACAGAGTATATTTTTATCACAAAAGGCAATGTAGAAGTACAGTGATGTGCAATTGATATCTTTTCACCCTTGTTCTTGATCCTAAATCAGGAGTTTTAGCTGCTGCTGTACAGTTAATGAATTGAGTAATAAGAATAAATTGCTTACAAATGCAATTTAAAAAAATGGCAGGGGATTTGTGCCCTGGTCAGCCTAGGCCATTAGAGATCCCAAGTATTTTAAAGTACATAATTTCTGTAGTGTTCTTATGAGAGCTGCATTTGCTAGAGTGGGGTGATTCAAAGGATTTCTACTTTCTCACAGACATTGCTTTCCTGAATTTGAATTCCCTGACACTGTAGAATTAGTACCTAATTCCCAACTTGCCTTTGTTACTGTTAGTACTGTTTGTACACAACACCTCAGGCTCTGAAGTGATGTGGAGCTTCTTTGACTTTCAGATATAAGTGAGAGCAAGATGGCTTTTTGAGCCACAGCAGGATATTTCTTAGTGCAAATAGATGGAAGTCATTAGAGGGGTATCAGAACTTCAGATGCAATATCTAACCACACTCAAATTACATGTGGAAATCCCTGCTGGCCTGGTCTACTCTGTGAACAATGTTTAAGCTCCTTAATGTGATCTCATAAGCATTGTTGGACTGAGGTTCTAACGAAGTTATCCCCTGCTCTCAATGGACACTGCACCAGAGTTTGGTATGATTCTATATCCTTAATTAAATTGCTGCCACAGGTCTGCCCATGGACATGCCTATTTGGCCACTATGGAATTGGCTACTATTTTCATAGAATAAATGAAGCAAATTCAAAAAAATAGTTCATCTGAGATTAAGAATCTGTAAAGCAGCAGGGCTTCTGGTTTGCTAGAATTTTCTTTTATTGCTGTGAATTAGCCAATAATTGATTTTAATCTAAACGGGACAAGACAATTTTTTTTTAAAAGCACCCAGGGACCTGGAAGTTCAGAACTGTGAAGTTCAAGGTCTGGTTGGATAAAGAGCTGATCACAAGCAGGACCTGCAGATATTGTAATAGCACACATAATTCATGAAATCTGAAACACTGATAGAAGAAAAAAATTTTAAAAGGATGACGGTCTTGCAGAGAAAAAGCAGCAGAATTCTGTGGTGTTTGGATCCTTTGTGAAATCTCAGACTGCCTAATACAGTGAAAGATCTTTAAAATATCGTTATTTGACTTTGTCATTTGTGTTTGAGCTGAACTGGTACTTTGTTCAATTTTCCTGTCTGTCTCAGCAGTCTGTGTACACACAGACACAGAGACCGAGAGCAGAGCTCTTCTTTAGTTTAACTTGTGGAAAGAAAGCGTGTTCAAAATGTCTACTGGACCACATGAGTGTGTTCAAACAAAATTATTTGGCATTCTATTCCTATTGTGCTCTTACTAGTCTTTAGCTAATTTGCTACAGGTTTTCAGTCAAGAATTGGACATTTAATAACTGAAAGGAGGAAAGAGGCACTATGAGAGCACTGAAGGACAGCGCACTGGAGCACTGAAAAAACAGCCCTGGAGAGGTAAAAGCTCTGCTCCGGGGGCCCAGCGATGGCCCCAGAGCCACGGGCAGGGCCTGAGCCCAGGGAGCTGCCCCTGCACAGGAGGCAGAACTTCTGCCCCGGGCAGGGCCCAGCCCTGAACAGATTGTGCCCAGAGGCTGTGCAGTCTCCTCCCTGGGGATATTGCAGAGCCACACGGACACACTGCTGTGCCCTGTGCTCTGGGATGGCCCTGCTGGAGCAGGGAGGTGGCACCAGAGGAGCCCCTGGGGGCCCCTCCGGCCTCACCCATTCTCATATTCTGTGTGATTCTGTTCTGTCTCAGGGGGCCAGTATGTTTTCCAATAAAAGCTGAATTTCTAAGCAATTTTCTTAATGTTATTTTCAAGCTTTCTTAATGTTATTTTCAAGCTTTCTTCCCCTAAACTCCTTAAAGCATCATCTGCTCCAGTCAGATGTCTTTGTTAGAACACTTTAACATATTTGCATTATGGTCACTCTTGTCCCTTGTCTGTTTTCTTCTCCCAGGTCAACTTAGAACGGTATAAGAGGGGAGGAGAAAAAGAGAGAAGGTCATAAATATTCCTTTTTCATAACCTTTGTGGCTTTCTTCCCCATCTCCCTCCTGCCCTCTCTTATCTTCCTCATCCACATCTACTGAGGAGAGATAAAAAACAAGCGATAATAGAATTTTTCTTTAATTTATGCTGAAATTCTCTCTGAGCACAGGTAGTGCGAGCTATTCTCTTCTGATGTACTGATGAATTTCCACCTGAATTGATTATTAAATAAAATGGGTGATAGTAATATCTTGGAGTCTTCCTGGAGAGCATTTGGAGTGAGGGGATTGGTTGACAGATGTGGGAATGGCAGCCAGGAGAGGCTGTCACATGGAAAGAGCATTTTGACAGTGTCAGTAAAGGCTTTGCTGCTAGAACCAGGTTTGTAAATGAAACCTTCCAACAGAGAAGCAAGGCAAGAGCAGTTGTGCCTGAAGAGTATGAGAGAATGTATTCAGTGTTTACCATCAACAAGACTGTTTTATTTCTGTAGTATTGGTGGTTTATCCAGTATCGATGATTTATCCCCACCAAGCAATGGAGAAGTAGGGAAAGAGGAAAAACAAGTAAGATTTGGGAAAACGCAAAAAAACCCCTTTATACAAATTTAAGAAAGGCTAATCATGCTGAACAAGGCATTAAAAAAATTAGATTGATAGAGAGACTGGTTAATTTATCTCTGGTTCCATGGTGTTCTAATGAAATTATGAATGAGAATAATTTTTCCCAGGGAAAAAAATAAAGCTTGAGCTCTCAAAGAAAAATAAATATATCAAAAGAAAAGTAGCATCTGACACTTTGAGAAGAGAAATTAAGTCTGGTAAGACATGGGTGTTTACATTCATGACAGCCAGCTCTGTAAGGATGGTTGTAAATATGACAATCATGGCACTGTTGGTTTGCATTGTAAATATTAGTAATTATTTCTATTTAAACGGTCTTCCACCTACAGATCTGCCACTACTTGTGGTCATAAACTATTAGGCCTCACTTTTGCAGCACTTTTGCTTAAACTTGGAATCACCAGCCAGGACTGATTTAGTTATACTTGAATTAATGACTCTTCTTTCTTTTAACAGAAATTTCTGAATTATTTCATTGTAAAACAGTAAAAATCAAGCAAAAGTGTTAAGCAAAAATATCTACTCTAACTAGCAACCCTGGTGGAAACAAAAGCAAAATGGAATTATTTAAATAATGTAGGTACCGTTGCAGAACTGAGCAACAAAATGGTCACAATGTGCATGGTGATCACTTATAATTAATTGATAACCCTTCATAATTCTTCTGTGTTCACTGCTTGGGAGCAGTAAGGGCACTGGAAATGGATAGAATATATCCCTCAAGGAATCCATTAGACACTTTTGTAAGCGTTATCCAGAGAGGGAACAAGCTGGTTTGCTGCACCCCTTTGCCTTGAGCATCTTGCATCTGGATTTTTCAGATCTTTTAAGCCTTTTAAAATTGAGAGGGCTCCTCTAGGCTGAGTTTCTATTTTATCACTTGGCATCAATGAAAGACAGAAAGAGAATGTTTACTTACGTGCAAAATAAGCTTTTTACTTGCAGATAAGCAGTGGGGAGTGTGAGTCAGCCAATATTTATACTGCCTGTTTATGGGGAGTACTGTACACTGTTTCTAAAATGCTTGGAACTTTTGACAGAGCTTTTGACTTTTGCTTTTTAATATTTACTCACTGAAAGTAGCAAATATAGGAAAAAAAAACCAACCTGTCTTTAACTTCTTTTCCTAAAACTTTAAGTAACAATGGATCTAGGCTGGTAAATTGTCAGAAGCAAGGATGTATTTTCTCATAAGTGTTTTAGGATTAAGCCAATTCAGGATCTTTCCCAAGAAGGCAGTCACTGTATCCCACAGGGGTGCTCAGGGAAGGCAATGTAAGAAATGGATCATTGCTGAGGAAACAAAGTCTCACCATTTCCTCTTGGAACCTGGAGCTGCAGGTGTCTGTCCAGGACTGCTCACCACGGCATGGCAGAAACTCGCAGGCGCAAGGGATCGAGGGGAGCAGAGAGGAGAATGGAATTCTTTCCCAGTGAGGTTGGCTTATGCCTGATTAAACAGGCCTGAAAGTTCAGCTGTTGTGTCAGGGATGCAATGGGAGCAGATCCCTAAATGATTTATGTGCTTGGTGTTACTTTCAGCTTTGTGATGAATCACACAGCGTGGGTTATCCTGGGTTGGAAGGGACCCACAGGGATCATGGAGTAGCACCCCTGGCTCTGCTCAGACAGATCTTGAGATCATCCTCGTGTGATCGACCATGGGCAGTGCACAGCTTTGTAGGACAGGACTTCTCTGTGGTTACTGATACTTTCCCAGGAATTCGAAGTAACTGTGGTATTTTAGGGACTCAAATGGATGCCCTCTCTAAGCCACTGAGGCGAACTTGTAACAGGGTTTAGTGCTGATGCTTGATTCAATATTTAAGGAGAAAAATGCATAAGAAATTATTGATGGACTGTTGAAAAATAATCAAACTGGCATCATTGTCTGCTATGCTTAAGTCTTAATTGATCTACATGATAAACCTCGAGTTCTGTCAGGGGGAGTTCATTTATAATGCATTAGGTATTACACTTGTTATATGAGAAAAGCCTCAGGACAAGAAACAGAAAAACAACTGTCAGTAATATTTACAACTTGAAACACATTTGAAATCCAAAAAGAAATTACGAATGCCTCTTGATTTGAAATCTATCTGTAAATAAAGCAGATTTTCAGTCTGATGAAGGTAGCCTCTTAAACTTTGTCTAGAAATAGTCCACACCATTTTATTTTAAATGACAGACAATTAATTTTTCTTTGGTTTTTCCCACAATCCACTTGCACTTTTTCTTCTCATTTCAAGTAGATAATGAGTCAGTGTGAGGTGTTACTGTCAGTCACAGATGCTCAATCCTATTTTCTTTCTCCTGAAAGAGAATGCGTAGTGGCCAGGAATGGCAGGCCTAAGGCATCATTTCCAAAAGCACATGAATGATTAGTGTTCCTTGACTCTATTTTAGAAAATAATCCAGGAATTTAGGTGTGTTCTCAGGCATTGCAAAAAAATGTTTTTGTTCTTCTTGATGAAATGGACCGGCAGTGTGGACAGTGCCACTGGAGAATTAGACAATATTACTAGGATTATAATGTCAGCTTCCTAATTGTCAATTAATTGTATTATAGTTTGCCTCAAGCAAAAAGTGCTGTGTAGAACATCAGAGCAGAGTTTCCCCCAGTATTTCTGTGGCATGTTGATAAGTAAAAATTTAATTTTCCAGTGCAAATAAGTGTGAAATTAACTACATATGAAACACTTTTTTTTACAGCAGAAGTATCTTTATTGGCTACTTTAAAGTTTACTCAGCAATCTGTTTTAAAAGTCACTTTGGTTAGGTGCTTACAGGAAATACAGTGCAGTGGATTAATCCAGTTTGTAGGCTGTTTTCCAAAGAAATGCTTAATAAAAAGAATTTCATGCAATATGCTATTAGAGCTTCATTTACATTAATAAGACTCTGTTCTCAAACTATTAAGCTACCTTCAAGATAAAAAAAACGAGGGGACTCACTGCACTCTGCATGTACAACCACGGCGATTAGTTTCTGCTGCTCTTGTACCCTTCTGAGCCCAGTGCGGAGGAGAGAAAAAAACAATGTTTTTCTCACAGCTGAAGAGAAATCCTGCTGCCATGAGGCTCCCCTCAGACAAACCAGGGAAATCCGAAAGGGAAGTCAATGGTTTGGTTTGCTGTAGCTGCCCTGCAGCGGCGCTGGGCGCTGTGGGATTGAGCCCAAAGGGTCAGAGAAGGAACGGAGTGAATTCCATGCTGCAAAGTGACCGCTGGAATCCTGAGTGTGTGCACCAGTGTCACGCAGGCTGTGCACACAGCAGCCTGCAAGAACCAGGATGGAAATGGTGCTCGCCAGGAAAGCGGCTCGTGTGGCTCACCCAAAGGGTTGGGTCAGAAATTGCTTCAGTGAGAATATCACCAGGATGGATCAGAGGGATGGAGCAGCTCTGCTGGGAGGAAAGGCTGCGAGAGCTGGGATTGCTCAGCCTGGAGAGGAGAAGCTTTGGGCTGAGCTCAGTGTGGCCTTGCAGGGCCTGAAGGAGCTGCAGGAAAGATGGAGAGAGACAATTGCCAAGGGCTGGAGGGCCAGGAGCCAGGGAATGGCTTCCCAGTGCCAGAGGGCAGGGCTGGGTGGGATATTGGGCAGGAATTGTTCCCTGGGAGGGTGGGCAGGCCCTGGCACAGGGTGCCCAGAGCAGCTGTGGCTGCCCCTGGATCCCTGGCAGTGCCCAAGGCCAGGCTGGACACTGGGGCTTGGAGCAGCCTGGGACAGTGGGAGGTGTCCCTGCCCATGGCAGGGGTGGGATGGGATGACCCTTAAGGTCCCTTCCAGCTCAAACCATCCTGTAATTCTACTAATCTTTTTTTCATTATGGTGGATACCCCTGAACACCATAGAGAATAAATTTAAGATTAAAATATGTGGAATTTAAAAATAATAGACTTTAGAATTTTTTAATGTAAAAAAGATGAAAAGTGCACAAAACATGCATGGACATTTAAATACTTATTTTGCATGAAGGATTAATATGACTTTCAGACAGAATTTATTTTCTTGAGCTGTTAATGATCTGCCATTTCACTCCCTAAATTAGTTCTCAAAGGTCAAAATATGATCAATTATCCAGTAATTTGGATCTCTTAATTGGCTCAGTTGTGCTTGAAAAGCAAAGCTTCTGTTTTATTTCTATAGCTTGAAGAAGAAGCAGAAAAAAAAGTTCAAATTATGTTTAGAATGACGTTATGGATGGATATGCAAAATGAAAATATGTATAGATACATTTTTGGAGTCTTTTCAGTGGCATTTTTAAATTCTTTCCATTACACTTTGAGAATTCAGGAGTACCAAATGTAGTGCTCTTCCTAAATCAGCTGCTGAAGGAAAAAGAGAATTTAAGTAGATTCCCTGGATTTTTGGGGACTTTGGAGGAAAGGAGTAGAGAAAGGCAGAAGAGGAATAGGAATAAATATAGAGGGGTTTTTAATTAATACAGAGATCAGTTGTCCATGGGAGATCTCCAGTGGCTTGAACAGGAATCAGATCAGTGGTTGTTTACAGCATCACTGAGATGTGGTGGGCGGTTTCAGTGAGTAACTAGAAAAAGAAAGCAAGAGTTGGTATTTCTCTTTACACTCCCCACTGTCACAGATTTAGTTAAAATTTGGATTAAATAAACAGATTTGCAATAATTTTCTAGTTAAAAATGACAATAATTCAATTTACTAAAGCCATAGGGATATTGGAAGGCTTATATAATGACATATATTTGTATCCAAATTTTCAGTGAAATTTTCATTTTTTGGTCTCGGCAGTTCCAATTCTATTGTTTGTACTTCCATGTGTATTTGGGAGATGCAACATTTTATTTATAATATAAATTTGCATAGATAATTCAGTTCTTATTCTGTTCTTTCTCTTCAAGGTAAAGAATCTAGAAGAGGTTAAATATCTTTTGATATTTTCATAGTTTTTAGTTGCAATTAGTCCTCTTGTAATATTTCTACTAAAAATTTAAAGATTTTTATTTCATGTTTTAAAAAAAGATCAGCTTTTGCTGTTGAGGGATTGAGAGACGACTTTTTGGGAACTGGACAAGGATTTAAAGAACTAAATCAGTCACTGGATCTATTACAGTCAGAGATAGTCACATATTTTCTGCAATATGGTATTCAGATTTCTTTCTTTAGCATTTTTACAGGAAAAAGTCTTTGCAAATGTTTGGAAAAACAGGAGCAATTGTTTACTCAAAATACTCCTTTTGTTGCTACACCTCTGGACTGGCTTTATCAGTGGGATTGCAGTGCTGCTGCTGATGTGGTGCTACTGAAAGTCAAGTTTCTAACAGGTCTGTGCCAAAATATGCTTGTATTCCTAAACTGATCTTTTTAATCCTCATAGTTGTAGGGATTAGTCCTTTTTTTCTTTAGACCTACAGCTTTATCTTTCCATCTTCCCCAGCCTTTGGCTGGGTTGCATGGGTGCCCCCATGAAGTGGATATTCCTGCCTCATTACCACATGCCTTCTGATTTTATTGGAGTATCAAAGAAGTTTTTTTTTTCCCCCCCTTATATCGAGGTGTTTAGGAGGCAGATGTTCCTTAAATGTTGGTAACTGGGAAATATGGATTCTTCATTACTTACAAGTTGTTAAGTTTCTGCAGCGTGTAACAAAGTTATGTTTGATCACTGAATAGGCTGCTTCAGTGGGAACTGTGGAAAGGTTATATTATTTTTCTCTTTATTTATCCAACTATTCCAATGGGAGATTATTCAGGTGTGCTGCGAATAGAAAATCATGTTTTCAATTTTTTTTTTTTTTTGTTAAGAGCTTCAGGATATTCCCATCATAAAATTGTACCAATTCAGAAAATGATTACAGAAAGTTTGGAGTTGCACTTTAAACAGTAGTTAGAGCAGACTGATTCTTCCTTATAGCTGATAGAAAAGACACTTTCTAAAAGAATAGCTATCAACATATAAGTTAGTGGAACTAAAAATAAACACTGGAGTAACTTTTTATCCCAAATGTCTGTCACGTTCTTTCTGTGTTTCCAAAAGCATTATCAGTGATGCTTATAGTGCTGTTAAAGAGCAGCTACAGGGATTACTTTCAGCACTTTAAAAAAAATAATTGCTCTCTAATCCAAGATTTAATATTTTCTTGCTTTTTTACGTTTAGGAGGCAAAGTATTTTGTTTAAAGGGACCTGCTTCTTTGATGTGTTTTTCCAGAGACTGGTTTAAAAATACTGAAGTCCTGAAAAACCCCTTGACCTCCATCGAGATTATATAAGCACCTTTTGATTGCTTGTTGGCAGAGATCAGTCTCTGTATTCCTTCGTGGATTATTTACATTAATACATGTCCATGGGAATGTACTTATTTTTAAGGTAAAATTTATTGTTAGAAAAGGGGAATCAATGTGTTATTGCCATAGTCTGCAATGTATTTAATTTGCATGTTGGCACATTTACCAAATGCTTTCAGGAACAGCACATCGTATTAATAATTCTGAGAGTCACAAAGGGGATCCAGCTGAAACTGGCTCACAAAATCATACCAAAAATCATATATTATTGAAGAGAAAAGGACTACAGCAATCTTGTATTTTCTTTACATTTAATTGCTTTTTGTATTTGGGGATTTTGCTCTGTTCTAAGTTACTAAGTGCAGCATGTTAAATACAAACTTTTAATGACTATTTGTGTTTATTTGCAAGTATTAATATGCCCTGTGGAGGAGAAGTTTGACCATTGTTGTGCACTGAAATTTAATATCTTTTGCTTTCAATCCCTTGTTTTGAACCATCAATCAAGATGGATTGAGAATGCTCTGCTTTGTGTAGTACAAGCTTTCCTCCCCCTTGTTTTGTTTTATGACTCTGCCATGTTATTTTTCCCTAGGACATCTTTAACCTCAAAGGAAATGCACATTATTTTTCTGAACTGCTGTTCCATTTAAGGGTAGATGGATTATAACTCATGCTAAGTTAGACGTGTATTTGACTTGCACTACAAATCTATTTATGGAATCCCAGGATCTTTGAGGCTGGAAAACACTTCTGAGATCATCGAGTCCAAGCTGTGCCCCATCCCCACCTTGTCCCCAGCCCAGAGCTCTGAGTGCCACCTCCAGCCCTTCCTGGGACACCTCCAGGGATGGGCACTCCAAACCTCCCTGGGCAGCCCCTGCCAAGGCCTGACCCCCCTTTCCATGGGGAAATTCCTGCTGCTGTCCAACCTGAGCCTCCCCTGGCACAGCTTAAAACGATGCTCATCCCTTCACTCTCTATACATGCATTGGAGAGGATTTTAATATTAATCCTGTTGTTATTCTTAATATTAGTCTTTCATTTTTTTTAATGCTATTGATGAAAGTATTCCTTTGTAGCTAGTTTCTGGATAATTTTGTGTATAAGATATATAAACAAGAATCACTTTTGAGGCACANGCCTCCCCTGGCACAGCTTAAAACGATGCTCATCCCTTCACTCTCTATACATGCATTGGAGAGGATTTTAATATTAATCCTGTTGTTATTCTTAATATTAGTCTTTCATTTTTTTTAATGCTATTGATGAAAGTATTCCTTTGTAGCTAGTTTCTGGATAATTTTGTGTATAAGATATATAAACAAGAATCACTTTTGAGGCACACACTGAAGTCAGTTTTTTTAACACGTACTTCCTCTCAAATACACTTCTGCCCATGTAGATGTGCCTGACAAAATGATCCTCTCAGCTTCAACAGCAGGAGGAGGTGAGGCAGATGTTTGGGAGGCAGTAGCACCATCCTGACCTCAGTGCTGCACCCACAGTCCTCGCAGGCAGGGGAACATCCCTGAAAAACCACTCTTCCTCCTGGGAGGGGATGAACATCCCTGCA
>VXBT01012724.1:202314-296492 GCA_013400235.1 Oriolus oriolus | reverse complement strand
TCCCTGCAAACCCCTGTTCCTGCTGAGCTGCTCACACTGCGAAAAGTGCTCCTCAGTGATGGGGATCCTGGGGAAATGGAGAGAGGACTTCAAATGCAAATTCATCTTCTTGATATGCCAGTAGCAACTTTCATCCTTGGTGGCCATTTCCTGAGAGGAAAGAACATCTGTCAGTGCTGATAGAATCATGTCTTATCTACTAAGGCCACAATCAAGGGCTCCCTGACAATATTCTGCATGGCCTGAGTGATCTACCTGGGTGGAAAATCTTGCAGGTTTGGGAACAAAAGCACAGTTAAACTCAGGTGTGGGAGGGGGTTCTAAGATGTTGACGTTTGTCTGGGAGGGGAGTAAATGGAACCTTTAAACTTGAGGTGTGTAGCCAGAATTCTAGCTGAATACAAAATCAGTGGAATTTGTGTCTTGATTATGTCATGAATATTGTAGCCATTTATAAAAATATATACATTAACATATTTTTTAGTCTATATATATTATTTTTTCATTGCCATGCTGAATAAAAGGTTCGTAAGGAGTTATTTTCAGGCTTAGAATTTCGATTTTACAGAACTTTAGTTTTTAAACATTTCCTTAAAACACTTCCTTTCATACATTCTGGGCATTGGATCCAGAATTAAGGGTACATTATCTAAATTATATACTCTCTTTATTTCCATATATAGCGTACGACTAAGTATTAACAGGATTTCTCATAGGTCACAGAAAAAGAATGAAAGCCCTGTGGAATCTGAAATGACAGCTTGTTTAAAATTTTTAAAGCCTTGAACACTTGAAAATATGATGATATAATTATGACAGTGTAATTGCTGACAGACATAACTATATTATTGTTAAAATTTGAATATATGAAATTAAATAGCTCCAAGATTTAAGATCCCAAGTTTTTGCAGTGTATAATGAGTATAACAGAAGATAACACCAGTGGAAGCCCTCAGCTAAATGGAAGAGAAATACCTAAAAATTTTCCTAATGGCTTTTCTGTTCCTCCTGATGCCAAAAAAAATGCATATTTTTCTGATTTAAACAAAGAAAGACAAACTCTCTCACTTTGAGAACAGCTCGTGCATCCCATATTTTGCACGTGTTGTAACACAACTGTTTGATATTAAGGTAAGCACAGCATTTAGGATTGACTTGAAAGAGTTCAGCAAGGATAAAAGCTTAGAGAATTAATTCAGGAAAAATCATACTTATCTGAGCCAATTTTTCTAGCTTGACATTTTATGATTTAGTTCTAAGCAGCTAAAAGAGCTTAAGAAACCTCTTCCTTCTGGTTCCTCTGATTTTATGTATTTATTTACTTTTTTTTTTTTATGTGCTGTTTAATCCTGCCTGAAATTTGTGTAATTAATATCAAAACAAATCTAGGAGTATTGACTATGAGAAACCTGAAGGTGTGAGAGGTCAGAAATGATCATGTACTGCATGGAGCTCTTTGCTAATATTGGTACATCACCCAAAGAATGGACAGATAACGTGCAGTTTTCTGGAAGATAGAGCTGAGTCTGTGCAGTAGTGTTGAGGATTTCCAGTATTTTGTTAGCTTTAAAAATGGTCTAAGCCAATTACACACCCAAAAATAAAAAATTTTAATCTTTTTACTATTCTCAGTCCGCTGGTACTGGCAGTAAAGGTGGTTAAATTGTGCAGGAGCTTGAGCCCCGGATGAATCCCTCACGAAATCTCTAGGAAGAAAACCATTTAGGTGCAAGAAAAACGTCTGAAGCAGTAAATAAACGAGATGAAATGGGCAGCTTCCCTCCTATGTAAGGCTGATACCTGGAAACCTGGAGCAAGGCTTGGCCTTAACAAGCCCTGAAATGTAAATGTGCACAATCACAATTAGGGGGAATGGCTTCCCAGTGCCAGAGGGCAGGGCTGGGTGGGATATTGGGCAGGAATTGTTCCCTGGGAGGGTGGGCAGGCCCTGGCACAGGGTGCCCAGAGCAGCTGTGGCTGCCCCTGGATCCCTGGCAGTACCCAAGGCCAGGTTGGACACTGGGGCTGGGAGCAGCCTGGGACAGTGGGAGGTGTCCCTGCCCGTGGCAGGGGGGGGGCTGGATGGGCTTTAAGGTCCCTTCCAACCCAGACCATTCTGTGATTCTAATAAATAATCTGTTAAACGCATACATTCATCTTCCAATAATTATCTTTTTCCCTGTTCGTTCTGAAGATGATGCCTGCACTCAAAATCTCCAGTTATGGAAGCGTTGTGGTGGTGCCCAGCAGACCACTCAATAATTTATATTAATTTTCACAGAGAAACTTTTGTCATCCTAGAACATTGCTACAGGGTACCAGAGTGCTACTTTATATAGAACCTGGCCCATTTTTTTTTTTTTAAATTTAAAAACTAACAGATGGAAACATTTGTGTCACCTTTCCAAAGGAATGTGTGGTGTTTGTATGTAGATGGCACAGTTCTGCTGAAGCTTTGCACTGTGGTGTCTGCTCTTTTCCAGAGCTGTTTCCAATATCTCAGCTAGAAATACAACAAATGCAAAGATAACAGTTTGTGCTGCTGAACGTTGTTCAAGAATGTGCTGAATCTTTGTCCCCATAAAAAAAAATAAATACATAAAATGCCAGTTTTCTGGAATCCCATCACAGACGTTTTTGTAATTATCAGCACTTGAGATTTTAGCTAAAGCTGTACAAAGATTACATTAGCATAAAATGTTGTGTTCTTTTGATTGAATATATTATTTGAGAGAAAATATTCCACGGTACTAAAGGTAGGAATAAGAAATTATTACCTGCCAGGTGATAAATAGTACTCTGATGAGAAATATTTTTAAAAAATGCTAATTGCTCCGTTGAAGTTGACACTTAATCCAGTTAAAAATATGCCACAAATCCAGCTTGGAAAATTCAGTATGTAAGTAATGGTGCTGTTTGAATCGTAGCAATTACTGGTTCAAATTAGTGGGTTCTCCTTTAAAATTTCCCTCTCACATCATATTTTGTCACATCGTGTAGTTCCACTTCATCACACGCGTGCAGAGTGAACTGCAGGGGGATGATCAGAGCCCCACCCTGCCTTTGGTGCTCGTGATTGAGGAGAAACCCAAACACTGCAATGCAAATCCCACTGATTGCACAGCTACAGGTTGTAGCTTTTATTCCAGGACCTCTCTGCACAGAACTTCTTCCACCTCCTTAACCCCCTCAGAGGCTCCTCATAAATTCCTCTACTTTCCTTTGAGCCTTCTGGGGTTGCTGCACAGGGAAAGCCCAGTGGTGCCTGTGTGGAGTCTCTCTCTTGCCACTGTTGAGGGGTTTCTGCTGGCATTAAATACTTTTTTTCAGGTTTACCTAAGATGAAAGTACCAAACTTGTAACAGTAAGTGATGTCTCTAAATGTTCAACTGCTTCTGAAATTAGTGATGCTGTGTCTGTAGGATTGCACCTCTGAGGAATTTTCTGGTTATCTACAAACCTGAGAAACATCTTCCTGCACAAAGCAAACAGGAATCCTTTTATTTGATGCAGCTTCCTTTGCTGATCCAGAGTAGAGAACATTTTACTGGATGCAAAACAGAGGACGTAGCTGTAGTAAAGTCTTTTTTTGTTCCTAAAAAAGCCCAGAAGGGAAAATATTGATAGGAAACCTTGATTCCCTCCTTTGTTCAGACCAATCAAAACTCCTGTCCTTAGTTATGGAAGTGAAGCCAGCACAGAGAGCTTCAGGGTACATCCTGGAGTATGGATAATCGGTCAGAAGTGTTTAGATTTTTTCCTACTCCATATTTTCTTGGTAAATCTGCTTTTTGCAAATTCTTTAGAGAAGAGTCACTATACAGTAATTTAATATCCCCTGGTTTTGTCTCTCCTCTGTAGCTGTTTTTAGGGCTGTAATACAAAAATATAACCCTTTCCATAAGAGGTGATTTGTGACGCTGTCTCCATTTGGATGCAGAGAATTTGGAAAAAGAAACAGGGGTCTTGTGGCTCACCAAAAAAAAAATATTTCTGGTGCTAGTTTTCCTGCTGTTTTGTACCTCTTGAATTTCTTTACAAGATTTATTTCTCTCATAAATTTAATTAATTACTGGGCTTTAATCTTTCAGGTAGTAAGATCCTCCACGATTCAGTCAGATGAGGGAATTGTGCTTGGCCTCTGAATTTTCTGCCAGGGAGAGAATCAGAGAACCACAGAACCATACAATGCCTTGGGTAGGCAGAGAACTCTATGATCATCTTGTTCCACCCCCTGCCATGGGCAGGGACACCTTCCCTGTCCAACCTGGCCTTGGAGCAACCTGGGACAGTGGAAGCCCCTGGCAGAGGGTGGAACAAGATGATCTTAAAGGTCTCTTCAACCCCAAACCCATTTGACATTCTGTGAGAAACTACTGGGCTTTTTTCCTTGAACCTGTGTGTGGATTGTTGCTTGTGTTTGTTTTGTTGTTGCTGGTTTTTGTGTTTGTTTTGTTGTTGCTGTTTTTAACTGCAAAACCCCACTGGATTGCCCTATTGAGATAATTTAGCTTTTTTTTCATCAGTGTTTATAAAGCACGTGATACAGTGGTTCTAGAGAAATAAGAAATTAGAATAGATTGAGTTCCATAGAAGTGGCTGGTGATTTGTGCCTTTACAAGAGGAGTAAGGACTGTGCACTGCCTCTCCACCCTTCCTTTCTCTCCCCCTGCTTTTTGGGTTGCTGGTTGGGTTTTTTGGTTGCAGGCTAAAGCCCCCTTGTGCTGTAATGTAGACACAGGAGCTTTTGGTGACAAAGTTTTAAATAAGAACGTTTACTCTGGCAAAAAAAAGCCGTGCAAAGGAAGCAAAGGCACTGCCCCATGTGTGCTGTATAATGAGCTGCTGTCCTCATTTTTCACTCAGAGCCAATCGTTATGGTACTGAAGTGAACAGTGCCTCATCTATACATATATATCATTTTTCCAAAGGATGCTCTAGAGAGGATGAAGATCAATATAAATTCATTTTTTCTGGTAATGGAAAATATTTGAACTGTTCAGCTCTCAGGCACAAAGATGACTTCTGGGGGTATAATGCTTGTGTTTTAAGCCACTGTCCTGACAATTCCAGGCATGTGTAAACCTACAGCTTTTTGTGTGCCTTGACAAGTATTCTGGAGAGACCAGACTTACTTTGTCGAGAAGGTAGAATGATACATGATTAGCAGAAAAACAATTTTCCTTAAATAGACCTTGTCCTCAAAATTCAAGTGTGTTCTGCTTATTGTGGAGATAACAACATCTGGAAAAAGCACAGCACTTTAAAACCCCCTGTATGAAGTACAAAAAGCTTTCTCACACACACTGTACAACAAACACTGTGATGGTGCCAGCACAAAACTATATTTGAATATATGAAGATGACACAGAGGTGCCAAGGTACTGAGTTTGGAAGAATGATACATCAGCCCTAAAAGAATTGGTTTTAATGACAAGACGTGCTCTGCTAGTTGCCTGCAACATTATCTCCTTAATCACGAGCATTCAGAAATGGACATATTTATACCGAGATATTTCTATTGGGAAGACACTTTTAAGCTACTTAGAAACCTCAGAGTAGTATAGGAAAGAATAATGCAACGTTTGAGTGGAAATGCTGACAAAATCTGAAGTACATTGCAGTGGGGATAGAACAAGTAATTGCTGTGTTATCATTAGGAGGTTTGGACAAGGAGGAAAAGGGAGAAGAGAACAGAGACTGGAATTTGAATTCCTCTGTTAAGCTTTGTGCCTTTTAGAGGAAGAGAACAGTGTATGGCCGTTACAGGCAGTGTAAGTGCACTTTTTTTATATCTTTGGCATATGTGATTTCTGTGCCAAATAGCTTGAGAGGGATGCTAATTTTATCAGAAGTGTTCCATTTTGAAGCTGCATCTCATTTAAACCTGAACTCTATTTAGCGCCTGTATCTGGTGGGGAAGGAGGGAGACTTACTCATTTTGTAAGTCCTAGGAGGAGGGGCTGAGGGAGCTGGGAAAGGGGCTCAGCCTGGAGCAAAGGAGGCTCAGGGGGGACCTTGTGGCTCTGCACAACTCCCTGACAGGAGGGGGCAGCCGGGGGGGTCGGGCTCTGCTCCCAGGGAACAGGGACAGGAGGAGAGGGAACGGCCTCAGGCTGGGCCAGGGGAGGCTCAGGGTGGACAGCAGCAGGAATTTCCCCATGGAAAGGGGGGTCAGGCCTTGGCAGGGGCTGCCCAGGGAGGTTTGGAGTGCCCATCCCTGGAGGTGTCCCAGGAAGGGCTGGAGGTGGCACTCAGAGCTCTGGGCTGGGGACAAGGTGGGGATGGGGCACAGCTTGGACTCGATGGGCTGGGAGGGCTTTTCCAACCTCAGTGATTCTGGGATTCTATTTTATTTTTTTATCATACATTTGTTGAGAACTTCACGTGAGTATTTAAAGGAATTTTAGGTCTCAAATTGTAGTGAATTTAAGTCATTAGTGCTTGATTTTTTTTTTTCTTTATTTTTTTTTTCTCTTAATTTTGTAGCTCTTCCTCAGCATTCAAGAAGTTTCTTCTGCAGATGAGTGATTATTCTGTCGGAGTTCCAAAAGTCTAGTTCATATAGCCCTTCTCTACTTCTCAGTGGCAGTTTAAAAGAGAAAAAGATGTTTGTGACAATTTATAAGCTGTAGATTACTGAAGATGAAGATTTACTGGTGCCTACTTCAGGAGATCATCATACAGCAGAGAGGGTGACTGGCAACATGTTAAAGTTTCAGTAATCTGATTTTTTTTTTTTTCCTAACATACTTCTCGCTTGGCTATAAGTATTTCATAAGTTCAACTGCAAATAACTGCTTAGGGAAAGTCCTGTTTAGAACTTTAGTGGAGAAAACAGTTGAATATTACACCAAAATATAATAAGTGTCTGGGGAATGTTTTCTGTCCAGATTTTTTTTGTTAGTTTGTTGTTTTTTGGTGCTCCTTTTCCCTTTTTTTCCTCCTATTTCAGTTTACCTGAGGAAAATCTCTAGAACGAAGAAAGTAAAATACTCCATTAAATACTTTTATTTTTCTTTCTTTTTTTTTTTTTTCTGGTTCACAATGCTTTGAGTCAGGTTACCATTCTATATTAAACCCCTGAGAGGTTGAAAGAAAACAAACCCAATTCTCATACTGAACAAAAGAAGCCTTAAAAATTGTTTAAAGAAACAAAACCTGCCAAGCTTTGCTTCACTTGCCTCCATTCGAGAAGAAGGTGTTTGGCCTGAGGGCACTCAGGTCCTCATCCAAGCCAGGCTGGAAAGAATCCCTCATGGTCTAATTATCAGCAACTCTAGGCAGAGAGAGTGCTTATAAATGAGGAGAAATCAGGGGGATTATCGCAGGAATGGCCTTAAAACACACACATTCTCTTTGAAAATTAACACCTTTTCCTGGAAGCTCAGTGTATTTATTTTTCTGTTATTGCTCTATAATAGGAAGGAAAGGCTTTATGAGCGTTTGATAGATTTCTGTAAGTCTGAAAGGCTTTTTCAGACATTTGAAAGGAATGCTTGGACTGAGAGGGGGACTTGACACAAGCACAGGAAAATAGGGGCTCAAAGTGTATTTCCTGAAAGAAAAATACGTTTATAAGTATTGACTGATCCTCGGTTTTAGGGTTGTATGTGTGTATTTTCCTCAGTGGCTCAAAAGTGGATAAACCACCTTCAGGAGGACTTTCTGCAACATTTACTAAGAAACAGTATCTTTTTTTGGCAAATTAGGGTGGTTTTCACGGGATTCTGCAAAAGAGTCGCTGCCTGATGCAGCCTGGGAATGTGACCTGCAGGAGATGGGAATAGCGATGCTCTCACCTGAGCTGCAGCTCGGCTGGGTGGGCCGGATGTGGCTGTGGAATGTGCTTCACCTTTGTGAGGTGGGTGCAAAACTGAGCAGCAGCCTCTTGTCTAACTGGTGTTTGATGATGGTCCTGGCTGGAGAAGCTCAGGAATTTCACAGCTTCTGGAGCTGAGAGAAAACAGAGTGTAAACGGTCACCTTGCAGCTCTAAAAAGCTTTGGCCTCAGTGATGCCATGATGATTTTTTGCTTTTCCTTTTATACCCCTTTTATACACTCTCTTATATAGCTTTTATGTATTCTCAGTGCTTTTAGCCCACACAGTTATAATTCTTTAAGTTTGGTAACTTCCCTTAGACCCAATATCCCGTTCAGCCAAGAGCCCAAACACCCTGGAAACCCCAGACCCCGAGGGCCTCTCCAGAACACATTCTGTAAACAAAGCCAGGCCCAGCCAGGGGAAGGTTCCTCGCTGAGGGGTCTCGCTGGAGTCCCTCCCTGGGCAATCTTTGATAGATGTGCTAATTAGCAAGGCCTATAATTGCACACACATCACATCGTGGGGGGCCATTTCTCCGGGGGGCATTTCGGGGTGCATTTCCATGTGCATTTCGGCGCCCCTGAGGGTCCTTCAATAAACACCGAGGTAAAACCCTTTTTCCCTCTTAACTGTGTTCAGCTCTCTTAATGTTAAGACCAGGAAAAGGCGCCATCAGTAGTTGGGTAGAGAGGAAGAAGGGAAGGATCAGTATCACCCATTCACAGTGCTCTCCTGGCTGTGAAATCTGGTTTTGAAGGGACTGAGCTGATCATTATCAGCAACTGGGTTTTAATTCCGTCTTCTGCTTCATAGATAAGTTCTAGCTAGCGAGGGGATAAAGATTTAAATGGAGCTTGGGAAAGCAAATTAAAAAAAAATCCAAGTTCCAAGTGCTCATCACCTCATTGAGGGTTGGCTCAGTGACACCAGAACAACCTCCCTGGGTAACAGCGAGTTCCCTGCGCCCTTCATTGGGACCCAGAGCGTGCAAACCTGCTCTGAATTCTGCAACCTGGCACCTGGGAGTTTCTTTCTCAGCGTGGATCCCTAAATACAATTTTGAGGTCTCTTTGAGGAGACTTTCAAATCAAGAGAGGATAACCTGAGAAATATCTGGGTAACTCCCTGAAAAACCATTGATGCCCATGTGCCTTTAAAGGGATAGAAAAGCCAAGAGCTTTCACTGTGTTATCAGAGCATTCACAATTAAATTCCCTAGGCAATTGGAAATTGTCAAATTTATATAAACTTTCTAATTAATAAATTTCTCCCAGAATATATACCCTTTTTATTACTTTTTCTATGAGTTCCTATATATATATATATATTTGATGTTCCAAGGGAAAATCCTGTCAGACATTGTTTTTGTGGGATAGGTTCAAAAGCCAGCAAAAGAGTTAAAAGAAAACAAATTTATGGAAATGAATTAGAGGTAAAGGGATATAATTGAAGGTTTATTAAAAGTAATTGAAATTAACAAAGGCTATTGCTAGAGATCAGAAGTAATTAAATTAATGGGAAGAAATTGGGTTTAATTGAGATTTAGTTGAGAATTACTAAAATTGAATGAAATTCAATGAGAATTGATAAGCTGTCTGCTGATTTTTAAGATTGATATTAATGATTTTCTATAATGAAAAGCTGTTCTTTAGGAAATTATGTAGCAAAGATATATGAATATGATAATCTTTTTTTTCTTTATGAAAAAAATTGATATTTTACTGGCATCACAAATTCTATAAAATAGTCAAACTATCTGAACTCAAAATATAAGCTTGATAAATAGAGATTCACGAGCTGTACACAGAGAATACAGAAATGTTCCATGATTTTTCAATTTCTGTTGTAATTGCTGCTGAAAGAAATGAAGTATTGCTAGATAAAGAACTACCAGAGTAGTAATAATTCTCAGTATCATCTTTTAAACAAAATAATCCATCATGCTTATGATATGACATTTTCCAGTGGTATTACTTGCAAAAGCTATAAATTGTTTCAAAGTGACCCTAGTTTTATATGGCAAATAGGAATACAAAGAAGTAATTTTCGTTATTTTAGAATAAAAATATATAGATTCTGAAAAATATGGGTCTTTTTAATTGGTAACTGTGGTTCTGGAAGGGGAAGAGAGCTTATTGCTACCTTCTTAATGGGAACCCATAACCAGAAACAGAGGGGATTTGGGATAGTAAAGGATAAATAAAAGGATAAATAAAAAAAAATCCTTGCTGTTTCTGATTCAGCATGTTGGCTTTCTCTAGTCCCTGTGTAAGAGGGGATAGTCCTTGGAACGATTTAATATATTAAAAAATAAAATATCTGGAATATAAAAACTAAAATAACTGGAAGCTCAGCCTCAGGCACGTGTTGTACATGACAAGTGTGCAGGTATTTAGAGTTATGTTTTCTATTTCTAGTTTCAAAAAGCCACCTATTTTGAAAAGCAGAAACTACAGCCATTCAAAAGTTGCCCTGGTGCTGCTCTTGAAGAGGGTGTTTAGCCTATCTCTTAATTTTGTGGTAATAAGTCGTATTTTATTTAAAATAATATGTTTCCACCTCCTGTGCATTTGATAATCTTGCCTCTTTCAAATATTTTCAGAAAACAGTCATTGGTAACGCTGCCAGCAAAAGAGACAGTCATCAAAAAAACCTTCGGGGGAGGCAATTGCAGGAAAGGATTCTAAATCTGCTTATATAAATTGGATTTTCATAAGTTCTCAAAATTAAGGTAACTGTGCACATTTCAGAATAAAATACAGTTCAAATTTTGAAAAATTCTCTTTCCCTTTCAGATATTTTAATGTATATATGTATAATACATATACATAGTTATGTAGAATATCTCTAACATAAATAAAAGCCGGAGCTTGCAGAGATTTAATTTTTTTTTTAAAAAAATTTAATTTCCTCTGGCACCTTGGAGAGTGTAAAAGAGCATGTGGGGAAGTATTGCCATGTCTGTAATTCACATGTTTTGACATAGGAAGGAAAAGCATAAAACCAATTGTTGTATTTTTTTTTCTTGTTGTTGTATATACATTTATGAATTTGATTTTTTTTTTTTTTTAATTTAACTTTCATCAAATTTGTATTAATTTTGTAGAGAGGTTTTCCCAGTCTAACTGGTGTGCTGGTTCCATGGTTATTTTTATGTATCCAGAGGTGAGACATGATGAAAGGAGCACAAAGCTGCTCTGGACAGGTCTGTCTGAGGTCGGTCCATCAGAAATATTCTGCAGTAACTCCTGGCTCACAGTTCCTGTCAGTGGGGGGTGATTTGACACCTTTTCTGCACGAGATTGAACGTGAGGAGCTCAGGCAGTTATCAGGGCATCCAACCACAAAAGCTGCCGTGGTTTGGGGTTTTTAGGCCTGGTTAGGCGCCGAAAGCTTGGTCATGTTTGGTCACAGGAGTGGAATGGCAGGCTCAGGGCTCTGCATTTCATTTCTGTGAGGTATTTCTCATTTTGGGGCATTATTTGTTTCTAGGACATCTATGAAGTTCTGGTTCCCTGAAGGGAAAAGTTCTTGCCCCTACTTCAAATTCTATTTTGCTGAATGATCTTAAAAGGTCTCTATGGGTTTTGCTCCTTCTCAGTCTTGTTCAGACCACGTTAGAGGCTTCCTTGCTGTTTCCTTTATCAGCTTCTCTCTTTTCTACCTCTAATTCAGATGTGAACCTTTAGGAAAACCAAAAAAAAAGTGCAGTTAATTTTCTCTAGCCCAAATATGACTTTTTTTCAGAAGAAATTAATCTGAATCCTACCGTGACTCTTTATTTATACCCTCTGCAGTGAGTCTATAAAGATGTTTTTATATGCTTCTCTCAATTAAAAAATCGTGTTGTATGTTGAAGTACACTGAGCTACTCCGAGGTTATGATTTGACTTGAGAAGGAATTGTTTTGCAATTCCAATGGATTTTTTTTTTCCCTAAGACCTTATTTTTTTCTTTTTTATATGTTCCAGGAAAGGTTGAGCTGCTTTTGCTGTTTTTAGAGGTTTTGCTGGTGTAACACTTAAAAATAAACCTTGAATGCTCAATCAGCTAATGGCAGCCAGGTCTCATTATAACACCGAGTCATTGTTTTTCTGACTAGCAGATCTATTAGTACAGTACATTTATTTTCATGAAAATACCTGCATATTTACCTTTCTAAGGACATCTCTGCCATTTCCCAAGTACATCACCACTTCCTTTGAACTTTGCCATGTGAAATTGCTGCATATTTTTGGAATAATTACAATTCAGCGATGGCTTGACTTTCCATTCACTGATAGAAAGTGATCTAGGTCTTTATTTTCCAGCAAAACTTTACCTTAGTCTCTGCTGATGACAACATTTCCATTCTCATTTTAGCTGTGAAGGCTTTGAAAAGAACTCATCATTTTTTAAATAATAAATAGGGATATTTGCGCAAATCAAAATGGGGATGAGTTGGATGGGAACTGCAAGCCCTGTGCTCGCTGTACCTCACATCTTACACGTGTATCTTGTTTAAAGGCAAGCAAAGCGTTTGAATGTGAATTCAAGGACAGGCTGTGCTCTTACTGCTGCTTTGATCAGTCATTTCTAGATGTGCTGCTTCCTCTGTCACGTTCAGAGATTACATTTGGAAACTTGTTTGATTCCGAAGCTCATAAATGAGTAAATGTTTATATTTTTGGATTAACTGAACTGCGAGAATTTCATGGAAGATAAGAGTGGATTTAGAGCTACAGTTCAGAGCCCACAGCCAGATAAAAAGTTTTGTAGTAGGCAGCTATAGAAGGCTTCTCTCAGATTTTGTGCAATTTAAATACAATTCTCAGTGAGTTACCCGAGATACACTTAGGGTAACCCTAAGCAAATAATTGTTAGCGATTAATTGCCACATCAAAGCTCTATACTTTCATTTCCTGTTGTTCATACAAAGCAAACCAATAATCACCATCCTTTTAGCAGCTCAGCCCGCAGTGAGTGCCCTGTATCCACCTCACTTTGTTGTGTGTACACATTAGGTTATGATCAAAAGTTTTCATTCTTGCAGCGACGCCCTTTATTTCTTTCTCTCTTTGAATACTCTGCCCGGTGTATGTTCAAGTTTATCTTTGCATGTCCTTACTGGGAATTTCCCCCTGTGAGGTGCTGAAAATCCTCTCCTATTCCGAAATTCAGCACATTATTTTAAGTGGCTGAGATAACTGTTTGTAACCTCCAGCTCTGGTACGGGCAGCTGTGCTTTCCCTTCAGCTTTTCGTTCATAAAAATAACCAGAGATCTTCTCCAGATGTGTGTCACATATCACTAACAAATACAAGACCAGCCAACACTTGAACTCCTAATCTTGCAGCAAGCCCTGGGCTAACAGATCTTATGGCTTGAAGTTATTCTTGTGAGCTTTGATGCTCCATCTATATTTCCTGTCAGGATGGTTTTTTAACATTTTTGAATGTCCCTCTTTTTCTGGCCCCTCTCAGCACAAATATGTTTGATATTTTATGATCTCCTTGAAGAGTGGGCTCTGCTTTTTGGTACAGGTTATGGAGAAGGGGAGTATCTGCTTTGGGTAAAATTGGGAATCCCTTTTAACTTTTACATGTAATAAAATAGGAATAAGATTTTCTCCAGTGTTTTTTTGTTTTGTTTTGGTTTTTTTTATCAATATCCTCTTAAAGACCAGGGTTTTCAGAGAATAGTAGAAGATGGCATGTTCATAGGTTGGTAATAGGATGAGTAATTTTTCAAATTTTGTTATATCTACTGAAATCCAACAGTGATAAAATCATATCTGGATGGCTGTTTGATTTTAGGACACATCAAGCTCTTAATCTGTTTCTTAGAGAGAAATAATTACTGTACAACAATCCCTTCCGTCACACTGCACCCTGATACAATTTCTGTGGCAACTGAAAACCAGAACTGGGTGGGAAAGTGGAACCATTTTTCTCCCTCTTGAGCTGCTTCTGTGGGTCTTGCATCCTCACAGCAGAAGGGGAGCTGGAGCTGCTCGTAAGTAACTGGAAACCTACAGAAGTTTTTTTTGAGAATGTAATTGGCGGTTGCAAACACCAGATTGATTTGGAACAATTCAAACCAACAAAACCTGCCATTCTGATTTTATGAAGTCTGTGTCAAAATGATTGTGATGTATTTACTCTTGTTTCATAATTCTGTTACATCTGCTCGATTAAACATTTCAGCAATTGAAAAAGGGTAAATATTATTGAGCCTAACAAATGTACACAGGCAAAATCAGCTGACCTTCAGTTCCAGCACTTCTGCTTCTCTTGACATTTCCTTTATTTTGAGCACCTGCCCTAGCAAACACATTTCTAAGTAATTTCAAAAGCTGCTCAGCATTTAGTTGGGCAAAATGAAGTTAATAATGGAATGACTGCTTAGAAAATGAAAATGATTTGGGTTAGAAGAGAGCAAACACACTGAATGAACAGGAAGAATGGCAGAGCTTAACTTAGCACATGCCCACTGTATTTCATCTTCTATGAAAACTTACGAGTAGATACTTTATTTAGTGTGCAGTCCTGCAGTGGAATGTATAGGATACCCAGGAAATGAACAGTTTTATAGGGTGGTGGTGGAGGAGAGGATTATGTGGTGTCTTCTGGAATATGTGTTGTAGTTCAGCAGAATGTATAGAGAAGGAATTTTTAAAAATTGATGTATCATATCATGGTAGGTTTCATACTTTTGTAATTAACTTGATTAACCCCAAGGCAACAGGTAATTACCTGCCCTATGAGTCAGATCAGTCAATGTCCAGATAAGTACTAAAATAATCTTGGGTGTTTTTCAGAAATATGTTGCACAGCCCATATTTTGTCTTGCAAAACAGGAAAGAAGGGAGCTTTTTTTTTTTCCAAAGAAATATTTATTGCTGCTGCTTTGAAAAAGTAGGGATTCAAAGGTAGAGATTCCATTCAAATCATTCTAGATTTAATTTTTTTTGGTAAAGGGTACTAAAATAGTCCATGAGCTTTCTGCCTATCTTAAAACAAGATAAATTACAAGGGGTTTTATGGTGTACAAGATTTTTGGAAAGGACTTTATGGCAACTGATGTGAAGAACTCCACTTTACCTCATCTGCCTAAGGTTTATGATGGACTTTATTCCCTTCCCTGTTCCACTGAGCTTCCAGCTGAGCAGCTGATAGTAGAAATACTGGATTTTGCTAGTCTAAAGGGGATGCTTAGAGTGAAGTGGCAGAATCTGGACATCAAGAATTCAAAATTTGTCAGTTGTGGCCACCTACCTAAAACTGCACTTGCAAAGATCAGACACATCAGACAATCAGCAGATCAGCTTAAGATATAGAATAACAATAAATTTCACTATGTGCTAGCACTGAGAGTTATGTGAATTAGAGAATTTAAACAGTAAGTTTATCACAGAGAGCACTTCATAACACAGACTTTTACCTCGTTAATAACCCTGCATTAGATAAAATACAGACACAAAGTGAACCATGAACTAAAAATATGAACCAAGAGATGAGCTATGCATGTCTGCCTGGTTGTATCTATCAGAAGTTATCACAGGCCAGTGAAACACAGAATAGAACAAAATCCTCCGTGATCTCTTAGCAATACACCCTTGGAAGCCCTAATGCCATTGACGTCAATGTCAGAAAAGTTTGGAATCTGCTGCTTGTTATCTTCCACAGGATAGCAGGTGTTCAATCAAAGTTGTTAATGTATTTTCTGTGGATCTCATATACTTTAAAAGCAAGTAATTAGAATTATCCACAGATACTTTGTAACTATGAATAATTCATTTCCTGTGCATCAATAAAATAATTATTGCATATTATCATTCTTAGCTTTCTACTTCAATAAAATTGCTCACATCATGTCACTGTCATAGTAATGTGCCTTTTTATTTTTCATATTAATGAAAATTACCAGTAGAATGAGGAAAATTGTAATAAGATTTTATGTCACCTATAAGCCTTTTCCACTGTATTGCACTGAAATTAGACAATATCTGGATTCTGGCTGATTGTAGATGGGTATTCTTGCCCACCTTAGACACTTTTAATGCTTCCTTTCTGAAATGATTGTTAAGTGTTTTAGAGCTCTTTAGCTTAACTAACTCAATTACCAACTTACTTTGTAAAATTCAGACAATTTCTTTATACTTCTAAAGCACTTTTTCTAATCTTGTTCCTTTATTTGTTTAGAAATTCAATACAGTCTTGATCCAGAATGATTTCACACATGAGGAATATATTACCTTTAAAAACATATCTATATATTACATTAAGCAATCATTTAAATCTGCGCTGGCTTAAAATCAACTTCTACATGAATTTATTTTTAGTGACTTATCTTTCAGACTATATGTAATGTTTATTAGAAATTTTTATTTCAGCTGAAATTTATTTTTTTGTTTTTTATAAACCCTGAAACAACAGAGCAAATAGTTTGAGGTAAAAAGAGAAAGGGGTTTAGCCCATTGATTTTGGGTTTTTACTTAGCCCGTTATTCCTCTGGGTTGCTAATTGTTCTTTGATACTCTCTGAGCGTTTAAAGAAGGCGGCTGAACCTGAGCCTCACTTACTGAAAGCTCAGAGCTTTTCCCATCAGGATTAAATTACGAGCACCAATCACTGCAGGATCAGGTATGAAGGTAAAGGGATCCTGTGCAGTTTTGGGCCAGGACAGCATCCTAAGCCTAGGCTACACTTCCATTTGCTTTTCTTTTCAGTTTTCCAAACAGTATCAAAATTCTGGTATGCCAGGGATAGTTTCATGTTTGGCTTGATTTGAATTTTGAATGAATGGTATAAAATAATTTTAAAAAATAAAGGTTCTTTCTTGAAAATTATTTAGGTTTAGCAAAGTATGGATGAAAATAAATCCAAATATACTGCATTTCCTCGGGAAAAAAATATTCAGCATTTCTCATAGCCCTTCTTCTCTTCAGTCTTTCCTGGTCTTCTGTTCCAGACTGCATAGATAATTAAAGATTAAGCATATATTCATCAAGCAGCAGCTGACCAGGCTGCTCTAAAAGGGGAGTGTCATAGTCACTGAAATATACATTAACATCTTCAGGGTAGGACAGGAGAGAGGGAGGGAAATAATGTGCATTTGAATAAAACTGTAACTTGAGGCTACAATTATCTATATCAGCAACAAGCTGATGTTCTTTTATTTTCTGTATTAGAATATTTCTTTGTTGTGTTCAACATTGTTTTACTGATTTTTGTAAACCAAGCAAAAATTGTTTTCTGCTTGTAAGAGAAAATGTGCTCAGTTTTGTAAAAGACTTTAAAAATATTTTTTATTTCTACGGTTCACAAGCTCAGGTTTTCATAAAACTTCTGTCATTGGTCTGAACTTTAACCTTTTTTCCCTCCAACCTTTGCTTAATTTAAAGGGTAAATGCAATGAAATTAATTTTTTTTAACTTATGATATGCCACCTGTAACATAATCCAAGTGCTTTAAATAATTTTCTCAGAATGTGGAGCAGAACTTAAATTAGCTAATAAACACAAAAACGCAGGCTGTAAACAAAGATCAAAAACTGCCCCAAATTGGGCAGCCATCATTAAGAACTGAAAAATAAAATATAACAATTGTTCTGTGACAAGCTCAGGGGTTTAGACTTAGCAGAATATTAAGTAAAATCTTTTATTTATCCCACTACTGCAAGGTAAATGAACCTTTTGTTGGCAATCTATAATTTTAAAATATTTTTTATGTTAGGAAATGTAAATATTCAACCTAATTATGTGGTATGCACCAAATGCTTTGTGCCTTATCTATAATACCATGGCTCTGCACACATGTGCTGCCTTCTGTTATTTACTATTGTCTTAAATTCAAATTTGTTGTCAGGAAAATATCTTCCTTTTCCATCCTTCTGTTTGCTGAAACCTGGAACTCAGTTCCCAGCTCGTGCCTGTTTTTGAAGCATAAAGATACAATTGTGCTGTGTGTTAACATCCAATTTAATGTGGAAATAATCTTAACAAAGTACTATGTAAAATGCTAGGGGTGAGATAAAAATGCTGTATTCAGGGTTAAAGAATATCACTGCCTGGTGGTACTTTCTCTTCTCTTTCTTTTCTCAGTTCTGTGCTGTGGAGCCACATGTTTTGCACTCAAATATATGTCAAAATTGATTAATTCTGAATTCTATTGCTACTTAAACATCCTTCCAGGCATGACCACATCAGTGCAATCAGTGACAGCGATGTCAGTGTAAGTGAATCCTTTTAAAATACATTTCCATTTAGCATTGATACAATCACACGGTCAGACTATTAAACAGTCCATGAAATGAGGGTGTGCATTGATCTCCTCCAACTGAGCATTCCAGCATAAGAATCTCCCAGTTATTTAACTTCAGGATGAGATTCACTCCTTTGGGCTCCTCTCGCTTGTCACGGAATCACAGAATGGTTTGGGTTGGAGGGGACCTTAAAGTTCATCTCATCCCACCCCTGCCATGGGCAGGGACACCTCCCACTGTCCCAGGCTGCTCCCAGCCCCAGTGTCCAGCCTGGCCTTGGGCACTGCCAGGGATCCAGGGGCAGCCACAGCTGCTCTGGGCACCCTGTGCCAGGGCCTGCCCACCCTCCCAGGGAACAATTCCTGCCCAATATCCCACCCAGCCCTGCCCTCTGGCACTGGGAAGCCATTCCCTGGCTCCTGGCCCTCCAGCCCTTGGCAATTGTCTCTCTCCATCTTTCCTGCAGCTCCTTCAGGCCCTGCAAGGCCACACTGAGCTCAGCCCAAAGCTTCTCCTCTCCAGGCTGAGCAATCCCAGCTCTCGCAGCCTTTCCTCCCAGCAGAGCTGCTCCATCCCTCTGATCACGCTGGAGCCTCCTCTGGGCTCTCTGCAGCAGCTCCAGCTCCTGCCTGTGCTGGGCCCGGGGCTGGGGCAGCTCTGCAGTTCCTGCTCTGCCTCTGGAGCTCGGCGCAGCTCAGGCTCTTCCTGCTCTGAGAATCCACTCCCCTTGTTCCATTGTTTAGATTCCTTTAGGGCAGGACAATTCCATCAGCCCTGGACACAGCACAGAGCATGGAGGGGGTCAGTTTTCTTTTTAGGTGCTTGCACTGATTATCCAGACTTGTATGATCAGCATTAGGAAAGGAGTATTTTCCTAAGTTAATACAGGGATGTATCTGGGGAGCCTTTCAACCTTTTTCTCCTGGAAGCTTTTAAAGGATCTGCTTTACTGCCCTTGAAGAGGCTTTGAATATTAGCAGCCTCTTAGTTTGTATCTTGTCTGTTTAAATTCAAAAAATACGGTAGGGGATTCTTTTTCTTGCTTAAATGGTTTTGTGGATTCTTTAAAAGCCGTGTCCATATGAGGGAGAATGGCTGGTGATCAGGTGCCCTGAATCTGCTCTGATGAAACAATGAAACTACGTGAAGAAATTGTATATGCTGTAATGTTCATTCAAACAGAAAGAAATTGAAAAACAGCTGCACCTGGGGAAAAAGATTTGGAAAGACACCTGGATATGTTCCAAATGTGTGCTTTCCTAATAATTAGCACATCATACACCTAGTTAGCATCTCATAAATAACCATAAAGTAGTCATTTAATGAATCACTTTACTTTGTGCTGTCAGAGGTTACAAAAAAAGCAAAATACTTTGTTTATTTTAAGAACAAGGTGCGACTCTTCTTTCAGCACCATTTAAAAAACTGCAGTAGGAAAAGTGGTGTCACCTTATAGAGCAGCTGGGGTATTTTTAAGCTATAGAGCATGAGTTATGTGCCATCAAGTACATCAGGGGCATCAGGGCACTGCTGTTCCTTGTCCCATGGGTGTCCCATGCTAAGGGGTGAGGGGGAACCCCACACTTAAAGAATCACCTCCTTCCTGAAGATAAGAAACCCCAAAGATCTGCTTGGAAAGCCAGACTTTGATCTTCTCAGGATTCTGCTCTCAGGGAGAGCAGATTCCCTCAGCAGGAAGGGGTAGGGCCTTAGTGACAGGAGGGTTGCAGGAAAGCCGGTCAATATTCAAGATAACATCCTCCTAGCTAAAAACAGTCTAGCCAAAGAACAGGACACCCAGCCTGGAGGCCTGCAGGGATGAGCACGCTGCTCCTGGCAAAATTCAAACATGAAAAGGGAGTAGATGGAAGACAGAAGTAAAGACAGGTATTCCTGGGAGGAATGTAGAGAGGCTGAGCATGAAGGGCTGGGGTTAGGAAAACCAGAGCCCACTTGGAGTCAAATCCAGTGAGAGCTGTCGAAGGCTGCAAGAAGAGCTTTCATAAATACATCAGAAGCCAAAGGAGTACGAGGGAAAGCAGGAGCCTGCTGCTGAGCTGGGGCAGGGGCGTGGGGGCACAGGGTGTGGAGGAGGCTGAGGTACCAAACACCTCCTTCACCTCAGTCTCTGTAGCAAGGCTGGCTTCAGAAACCCAAGGCCCCAGAAATCCAAGGAGTCTTTCTTGTGGTGGAGTAGGACCAAGTTAGGGAGCATTTAAACTGGGCATACCAAAGTCCCCGGGCCCTGATGGGTTCGTGCACGAGGCTGCTGCCTGATTTCTCTGTGAGGCTTCTCTCCATAACCTTGGAATGGCCATGGAGCTTGGGAGATGTGCCTGAGGACCTAGGAAAGCAAATGTCCTTTCTCTGTTCTAAAGGGGCAGGAAGGAGGACCCAGGGAGCTGCAGCCAGTTGTCCTGTGCATCGTAACCATCCATGGTGGAGCACCTCAAGTGCCTGTCATGCAGAACTTTCCTGTTTATTCTTGTTATTCTATGTTTAATGTGTAAAAAGATGTGCTTCTCAAGGAATTTCTTCTATAGGAAAGAGTATTCAGAGTCTGGCTTCTACATACAGGCTCTGAAAATTAGAAGTAGCCTGATTTCTAGGCCCTTGGCCTTGGTGGTAGTTATATGGAGGTACTGTGAACAACTGGAAACTCAATTTTCAGAGGAATCAAGCATTCCTTTACAAATCCAGGCCAAATTAAGGCCTAAAACTTTTAGGTAGGAACTGTTTTGTTCTATTGCTATGCTGTATTTGTACAGATTAGAAGCCCTAAATTATGCATAACTTAAATTTCTCATTGGAATTAACGATTACATTCCCAGAGAAATATCAAAGTTGGTAGTCAGCTTTGCAAATTCTTTTTCTCCTTTCCTCCATAAGGAGGGAAAACTTACCACTGATGCAGTCAACCAGAAGGAAAAAAATGAAGTAGAAATTTAAGCAAAATATTATATTCTCCTTTTCTTCTATTCAGAATTAATGGTAATGTTTGTGGTTAGTCTGTCACACAAAATACGAATAATTAAATACAACAAAGGCCTCTGTATTTAGAATTAATTAAAACATAGTTAAGTAGAGCACATCACTAAGGAGCTTTTCTTGTTTGCCTAAAGTTAAGTAAATATGCTTAGTGTTGTAGGATCCAGGTATATAAACACTGGGAAGAGAAGCAAAAAGGAAGGTCTGGAAGGCGCAGTCTGTGCTTGGACTCTGGACTGGCTGCAAGTCAGGGTGGCTGTTAGAGGTGTGAGTGGTGGTGACCTGTGTAAATCTGATTTTGAAGCTAATTATGTTTACTAAACTCTCTTACATGAGGCTGATCCCATTTTTATCTCCTGGCTTTGGCCTCTTCAGTACCTCCATAGATTCTTTTTTCCTGTTACACAAACAAGCAAAGACACTTTTTTATGTCCTAATACTTTATTGGAACCCAAGGCTTTAGTTTAAACACTGAGCATAATAATTGTGTTTCTTATCTAACGACAGATAAAAATTGATGAAATTCTGAAGTGATTCAGCTGGTACCATGAAGTTAATTGTGTTTGTTGGGGCCACAGAGTTGGGGGAAATAACAACCAACACACAAAAATCTGTTGCAGAAACTTTTGAATAAATAAGCTGAAAAGTATCCTTAGAGAGCCTTTGACATCCATCAACCTTCTTTACATGGTAAGTACCAATAAATGTCTGTGGAAAGAAAAACTCAGACTTATCTAATGTGGCGAGTACAGGGAAGGTATTTTTGGATTTCTTAATGTAGTTTTCCATTCTGCAGTGCATCATTAGGTGTTATCAACAGCAAGGAAAACTGCCAATCATCTTAACAACTAACTGCTTTTAAAAGCCATCTAGTGACTTTAATTATGATTAAGTATTTATGAAATTAAGTAACACCGAATACACAAATTCCATCTGGTAATGATCAAGGTGTTTATTTTCTCCATACTGTCAGGCTTTGCTTCTCCACAGCACTCTGAGCATATGCACACTTCTGAAGTTCGGAGAAGCCTCTTACATAACCAACATATTTTAATTACCTTGAAAGACAAACCCCCAAAGACCTCCAAGCCCCCTTTGTTTCTCCAGGAAGCAGCTGCACTCTTTACCTCCCGTTTTTATTCAGTGTTCTTTCTGTGATTTGCCTTCCCTCAAAATTGTTCCCTGGGAGGGTGGGCAGGCCCTGGCACAGGGTGCCCAGAGCAGCTGTGGCTGCCCCTGGATCCCTGGCAGTGCCCAAGGCCAGGTTGGACACTGGGGCTGGGAGCAGCCTGGGACAGTGGGAGGTGTCCCTGCCCATGGCAGGGGTGGCACTGGGTGAGCTTTAAGGTCCCTTCCAACCGAAACCATTCTGGGATTTTTTTTTTTTTTAATTAACAACTGGTTTATTATTTCACAGTCTGAAATAATTGAAATAGTAAAACTGAGTGAAAGTAGCCTCACAATGTTCCCTAGCCTGGGAAGTAGGGTTTGGGATAACACATCCTTCATCCTGCGCTAAATAAGTTTGAGCAGGGACTTGCTTTCCCATTCTACTTCAACTCATCTAAAAGCTTTACCCCAGTAGTATTAAGTAATTACTCCTCTCATTTTATGCTTTTTAGTAACAGAAAGTAAATACAAATAATAAACTTAAATGAAGACACTTTGGGCAGATGAACCTGGGAAGTCTGCAAGAATTTTTCAGTCAGTGCTGGCTGAAGTTTTTTTATTCATTCACAAACTGTTAGGATACCTTCTGGGCAAGCATTTCTAAATCTAAATATTGCAGCATTTTGGAATGTTTGAGGGTCTGGTCAGGACTGGATGAATATTGCCCAAACCTGTATGTACTAGATGAATGTAGGTGGAAAATAACTGAAAAACCTGTGTGACTGATAATACCCTGTCAGGTCCCTGTGGAATTTAGAGACTTGACTACTGTACAGCTTTGTAATCAATGAGAGTAATCAACTGTTAACATGTCTTGCAGCTAAGAGCTCGGTAACATTTGTTGGGTACTGAAGTATCTTTGCAAATCTGGCTCTCCGTCCTTCTGGCATATGGAATCCTCCTCCTCTCCCTCGCGGGTGCTGTTGCTTTTGGCAGCACTGGCAGTACTGCCCTTTTTACTATTATTCCTCCTCCCCGTGCAGAAACTCCTGTTTGATGCGCTGAACCTTCTGCTCCCCGACAGTCAGAACCCAGAACACGGCGGGTTGGAGCACATCCATCTCTTGTCTGGACCCACTGCTTCTCACTGTCTGTTCTGCCTCCTCCCCTGCACATTTCCATTTTCCAGGGTGCCCACTGGGCACCGCTTTTATGTTTGGAAGCACTTAACTACTCTTAATTTTTTTTTGTTTTTCTTTCCTTACTTGGCTCTGAAGATATTTTGCTGATACACTATGGTAACTCTGGGAGGATGGGAGCAAAAAACTAAATCAATTGTCCTTACCTAATTTACCCTTATTATCCTTACCTAAACCTTTTTTGTTTGGTTCACTGCACGTACATGCACACAGAAGAAAACCAACCTACTCATCCTCATTTTGTTCTAAGAAATTCATTGACCTGACACAGCCATCCGAGGTTTTAGGTGCTGGAATTTTATATAGCCAGTCAGCAATCCAACATAAAATTTCCTTAGGCCTCACCTTTATGGACCAAATCAGAAAACTAAAAAAGAACTCAAACTTAATTTATAAATTTAATATTCCAAATTATGTAGGCAATTCCACTGTTAGGCAGCATGCCTTAGTGCAGTTATATGTGTTTTCATTTTCAGAAGACCCTTCAATACATATTTATAAAGAACTAAGGTTTCTGTGAATGCATTTTTGTGCTTGTGCCCTTTCCTGAGCACTTTGTCACCCTCTCAATTTTTTTTTCCAGATTAACTCTAATGTTGAAATTAACCTTCCATTTGGCTAACAATTACCCTGATGTTTAAAACTTTTATTTGAAGAACTCTCCCGAAAGGGAGCATATGCCAAATTGCGTGTTGGTAATTAAAAGCGTACATTTCCATCATTCAGTAACCAGACAAGCCTAGTGTGCTTATTTCCTTGCACTTGCCAGGCAAGAGAGCTTATATCATCTCATTAAAACATCCAACTTCAGTGGCAGTAACAAACTAAACTCAAAAGAGCACCAAGTGCTGCTTCTTTGCAATGAACAGCAGCTGAAGAACTCAGTAATACACATATTTGTGTTTTCGAATAAATAACCCAAGCTGCAGAGTGTAATAGAATGATTTTACAATGACTCTTGGCTCTGAAACAAATGGACAAGAGAAATAGAAGGTAGATTTGAAATGTTATTTGTCTCTCTGTAAATTATGCAGTTGTATTTTAAATGACTTTGCTCTTTAAATAATTAAATAAACAGTGGGTTAAAGCCACTCATTCATGTGTCATAAGACTGCTCAGTGTTAAATGAGATTAAACGAGTCTTTCATTTTTGGTTAATAGTTGAATTATTAATTGTGCTTGTACGCCTCTATAGGGATTATTTGGAGAACAGAATTTAGACTGCGTTATCCTAAGGAATACAGAGTGTCTGTTTTTAATTCACTGCTGAATTAACCGTACTGGGGTCTGAGGAAAAGGCTGCTGGCCACCAGCCAACAGCAATTGCCACAAGTCAAAAGAGCTGCAGGCAGCAGGTCAAATTTTAAAAGTACAGAATGCTAAAGCTCAATTATTTAAATCAAAAAACCTAGTGTGGATGATCAAATAAGCAGTTGAGAGTATTTGATTGGGAGCACATGGAAACCATCTGTTCCTCTTAAAGCAAACGCCCAGTAATAAATACAGGCAATCAGTGGTGTTAGCTGGCTACGCTTATGTAGGACACTATGATGCCATTCTCTGACAATTTACAAAAAACATTTCAGATTATTTGTGGGGGAAAACCATGTGTATATGCACATGAGAAATGCCCCACAAAAGTGTGAAGAGTTTTATCTGGTTATTCTTCACTACAGATTAATGTTGTGTAAGTACAGATAATTTCTGCTTTTTTTTTTTTTTTTAAATTTCTTTTTCTGGATGATCTGTCCATTCCAGACATATTTCCAGTAGAGAGTTCTGAATAATGTTATTTTACATGTACAGTTGTTGAACGGTCAAAAAACGTCGTACATTTATTTTATCTTTTTGGTCTTTGGTGCTAGAAATGATTGAAAGTGAAGCTGAAATTTTTCTCTGGTTTGATAGCAAAATATTTTAACTGTTGTGATAATTAATCCATTATTGCTTGTTACAGGAGAGGTTTATAATAGTTGAATTCATTACCACTAACTGGGATAATTAAATAAAAGCAAGTGCACAGGGGGCTTGTCCTGCAGTCATTTTTCTGAGCTGTAGTGCGAATTTCCTGCATTTCAGCCCCATGGCAACCTCTCTCCAGAAACAGGAGTATACTGGCTGCTTATATGCAGCACCATTCTGAAATTTTATGGAAAGTTTCTTCCAAGTAGATGGGACCTGTCTTCTGTCTGTGGAGTGATTGCAGCGAGCAAATGCAGTGATCAGGCACATGAAACTTCACAGAAGTGTTGGAGAGGGGCTGCTTTTTCCTGAGTGTACATCTCTGGTATCACCTCAATATCAAACCGTGTTGGTATTGGCATCACAGAATACCCTGAGTTGGAAGGGACCCAGAGGAATCACTGAGTCCAAGTCTCCAGTGAATGGCCCCCGTGGGGATCAAACCCACACCTTGGTGTTATTGGCACCATGCTCTAGTACTTTACAGAGTAAAGGAATGTGTTCCTTGCCTCCAAAATTCTTCTGTCTGCCCATTGACTTTAAAAATATTAATTTGCACAGACAGAAGATGATGGTGGGAGCTCTTTGAATATCCAGGCTTGATTGCCAGAGGGGTACACACAGATCACCACCTCTTAATCCATTTCAAGCATGAATTTACTTGTTAAAATTCTTCCTGTCCTTTCCGTCCTTACATTTGGTATCTGGTCTTCTATGTGCCAGGCAGGGGTTTTGGAACTTTGCTCAGCTTCCTGATGCCCGGTACCTGGCATAAATAGCTGTTGTATACACAGCAAGTGCAATAATCCTTCAGACATCCCTGAAGTCAGTTTTGATAGCTCTGTGCTGCCCAGTGCCTGCGCCCAAATCAACATCCAGTAGCTCTGTTGTGGATGGAGTTTAATTGCTGCCAGTGACTTCAGAACCTGAATAGCATTTTAGTTGCTTCACAGAAGCAAAGTACTGAAAATGCAGGAAGTCTTTGGGTCAAGAAAAGGCACGAGAATGTCAGGACCTTTCTAAATGGTCTGGGTTTTTTGAAGATTTCCGTTCCTTTGAAAGCAAAGTACAAGAGAGGCAGAATCCTCAGTGAAGGCGGTTGGTATCAAACCTCAAGCCCCAGCTAAACAACCTCAAGAAGTGCTGTCCAAAGTAAAGTTTAGGAGGACAATTTCAGCATCAGGAGCTGATGGAGGAGAGGGTTGGAGAGTTGAATGGAGAAGTCATGTCTCATCACTTGTGTCCTGCTCTGAGAGGGGAATTGAGTTTTAAAAGTTACAGTGAGTGTGTCTAAGTCATAAGCTCCTTCAATTTGTCCTTGTTACAGGAAACTGGAAGTCTTCAAACCAGCTGTGTGGCTGAGTCGTAGTTTGATACCTGTGCAAGTGAGACATTAAAGGAAATGGGCAAAGAAGACACTAAGATGTTCTGAACTATATGTACTATAAACTACTTACCTCTGAAAACCAAGACATCTAAATTTGTTATATAAGGCTAGGAAATTATTGAATAATTTTCATAAATATGGAACTCCATCTTTATACATTAAAAACCATGAGAAGAAATTCCCTCTCCTTTTTTTTTCCCCTCTTAATTTTCCTTGGTACACACAGCTTTGGCTGCATTGAAAGGATTTAGACTGAGGAAGATTGGTAGGATACTATAATGCCCTTTATGCCTTCTGCTTTTGGCTGGTAAAGGTTAAAGTTTTGGGCAGTCCTGCTACATGGTGAACTGCTTGGTGATGGTAAGTAGATCTCTGAAGCAGCAAAATGGGGCATATTTCTTGCTTTTTGTGAGTGTAGCATATCCTCTGTGCATATTTTGAGTTTCATGGGCAGGAGAAAGGCTAGGCTGAAGTTCAGTTCAACCAGTATAATAAAAATGTAAGCTAAAAGTCAAAAGCACATTCATAGCTTTCTTTTCTGGGAGTTTTGTATAAAAACGTGTTTTGTTTTTCTTCTCTGTGGTGCTCACTCATTTTTCTCCACCTTTGCAGCTGTGAAGTTGCGCCAAGGGGGAGACCTCACGTAAACCTCTGTTCTTTGAAGTAAAAAATCTTCACTAAATAAGAATGACTCTAAGACTGCTTAAAGGCAAGCAACATCATGTACTTGATGGGAACAAAAATCACTTTTAAAGTATTCTTTGATTAGTCCTTCACAATGTTTTTATACAAACTGAAAATCTGAAATTTCAAATGCAGGTGCTGTTGAATGTTTGGAATAATGACCTTTCAATAACACAGTGTTTTACTTCTATATAGTTCAAATATCTTTGTTCAGTTACATAAAGTTATGAATCAATTAATTACAAGTACAGATGGGCAAACCAAACCACTTAATGTTGATGCCTCTAGAAATAATGCACAGCATAAGCACTTCTTGGAAATTTATGGAGAGGTGGCAGCACACTGCACAATTTTTTTTGTACCAGCGGTTAGGCAACTAATTACAGTGTTCTGTATTTGTGCTGTCACTAAATGCTTTCACAGTGTGTAGCCACATCAGTTCTGTTCTTGAATTTGGCAACTTCAATTATTGCTGATAAAAGCTGATTTGTTCAGAAAGTCTAAACTATAGGAAGTATGCTATTAAATTCTCCAGGGATCCTGTTTTCATTTAAACTGTGTTCTTTAGTATCAAAAACTTGAATTTTCAATGAACAATTGAATAAAAAAGTCAATTATTAAGTAGAGCTCAAATCTTAGAATGTGGAGTGCCCTTCTGGCTTATGTAGGAACTGTTTTATTTCAGAATAAAAATGCTGCAAGGTTCCATAAACACAGTTAAACATTTTAAGATAAATTTTCTCCTTTATGTGAGTGAGCAAAGTATGAATTTTGGTTTTCGTGAGGTGCATGAGTGTGATGTGTTCTTACAACGTCCATTAAAATAAGGTAGAGAAGACAGCACAGTTGTTTGTTACTGACAAGCTTTTAAAAGTAACCTCTACATTGGTGGTAGATGGGGAAAACAATTACATCTTGTACAGCGAATCACAAGTGAGGATGTAATTCTGGAGTTGTGGGTCAGGCTGAAATCCCATGGAACTCGTAGCCTGCAAGTAACAAATTATATTAATGCCAAGGAAACAGCTATTAATGCATACCCAGTGCAGAAGAGGTGCTAAAGATCAACAGGTAATCCTCTTATCAAAGAGTTTGTAATGGAAACTGATAACAGTAAAAGAAATAATGTATCAAGGAGTGAGTAATAAAACGGTACGATGCTGTATTTTTTTCTAGAACTGCTTTTTTTTTTTTTTTGTCAGGGAAGAGGAATAAAACTCTCTGTGTGAAGGATAACTAATGAGAAATAGGAGTAGAGTGAAGTAGATGAAGGAGGACGAGGAAGAGTAAACTAAAGGCCAAGGGGTTGTGAAGATGACAGAAGGAAAATTTGGGGCTAATGACAGAATTACACGGGGGAGGGAGATAGAGAGCTGGCTGATAGCCTTGGAGAGGCAGCTGCTTTGGGAAGCAGCAGAAGCAGCACAGATTCGGGATGGGTTACAGAATATGTCAGAAATGAAGACAACAAAAGAAAATTTCCCCTTTCTCCTTTGCAGTACTTGGGTGGTGCTGGTGCACCTCGCTAAGCATCTTACGAGGTGCGGGGATGTTTTGTGTTTCAGGCCATTTCACCAGCTTAATCTCCTGATAAGGTGTCTAACATCTGTTCTGAACCTGACATTTATTTTCTTTTCTATGCTATCCTTGAGGCAAAATTCTTTTCTCTGGTCCCCACTGCAGCTCTCTCATCTAAACTGCAGATCTTTGTAGGAGTTTACATCCATTGACGGGAAGTTTTGCATACCAGTCAAGCACAGAATGTATTTAACAATTCTTCACTTTCTCTCTTCAAATGTTACAGAAAAGAGAATTAAGGAGGTCCTTGCAGATTGTTTTCTGTTGTTGCTGCTATTCTTATTTTTCTTTTTTTTTCCTTCACAACCTTTTCAACGACTCAAACACTTGATTTTGGAGAAATAAATGACCAGCTATTGACAAGTAACCCTCATTACAAGTGTCATTTGTGGCTGTGTGCACTTTATCAAATCCATAATCTAGCAAGCATTTGATTAGAAAGTAAAATGCTGTACTTAATTTTGAATTCAAATTTTCCTGTTGCTCCCGGGGAGTTATCACATTTCCTTGTAAAGTGAATCTCTTTTAGAGGACTGTGGATTTTTGTTGTCAATCAGTAGAAAATTCATTCATAATTTTTGCGGTGACTGAAGTACACCACGTGTACTTTTTTTGTCAGCACATTTTAGTCTCCTGGGTGTTTACAGGAGCTGCATGTTGTCCTCTGTGTTCTTCACCACGTTCCTAAAAAATTTAAAGGTGGTTCCTTTGAATAGCACAATTATCTGAAAGATGGGGGCTGTGGTGTGGTGTTGATTTGTTTGTTTTGCTGGAGTTTGTTTGTTGTTTGTTTGGGGGTTTGATGGGTGTTTTTTAGGTGAAAAGAAGATTCCTCAATTCCATCTGCTGATACGAAGGAGGTATTCCCTAGGATAAACGGGCATTCCTTAGGGGTTCCCAAGGAAAGTGGTTTATGAGAGAGCAGAACAAAGAAACTGTCAAGATTGACAAATAATGAGCACATATCTGCAGGATGAAAACATTTTGTTTTTAAAGAAAGTGTACATTAAAATACCAGTGCAGAGCTCTGTTAAAAGACTTGGTAGAAATTTATGGAAAATAGAGTTCTAATCTTTAAAGAATCAGTTTTATACATGGTGAGGAACTACTCAGGACACGTGGCATTAGTAGTAATTAATACAATTTTAACTCAAACTATCCATTTATGATTTTTGGTAAAGTCATTATGAACATAAGCAGGACAAGTAGGAAAAAAATGGCATCCATCTCCTGAGGAACACATTTCTGGTTTTAAATTAACAGGTAAAATATGTTGCATAAGATGTAAGAACAGGTACGAAACGCGGAATACTTGTGATATCAATTAGAAATTGAATCGAGAATCAATACAAACAATTTTCCAAAGTATTTTTAGCAACAGGAAGATTTTCCCTGTCAATGGTTTATCCAAGATAGAGAATAGTGTATAATGCAAATTGAGAGAAAGCAGGCTGTAACTTCCAGGGTAATATTTTTTTCCAGTTGCGTCCAACCCAAAACTAAGATTTAATAAGGATTTTAATGAGACAATAATCTATGGGTTTAAGACCACATTAAGATCTTTAAGCCTGCTGTATTTACTGCTGGCTTCTCCTATTGCTTCAGTGCTTTTAATTCAGTAGATGAACTTTTGACATGTCCTCCACTGCATTTTGCATGGTCGGGGTAGGTGGAGAGACCTCTGGCCATTCTCTGAACAAAGGAGGATGTCAGACCAAGAAACTTTGATTCTGTTCTGAGATGACCTCCTTCTGGAGCTGTGCTAGACCCTACAGACCAGAGCTTGGCACGGAAATGACATGGCCATGTCGGCTAAAACCTGCTGTCGTCCCCAGTTGAATTAGTTTGGGGCTGTCTGTTTCCTTTAAAGCAACATTTCAGTCACAGAGGCATTTGCAACTTATAAAAGTCTGTGAAAGTGTTTTCAGGCAGCTTGTGATCCTCAGATCAAAAGGACTACATCAGTGCTTCAGTTTTTTAGATATTCAGGACTCCTTTTTTGGGCACTCTTGTAATTTAAATACAGCTCAAAAGGTGATATTTTATTTCAAACGTTTTAAGGGAGTAATAATTCATGGCAGAGATCTACGTTTGCATTTCCACGGTCAAACGCCCTTGGAACACTGAATTATTTCCAGAATCTTTAGCTGATGCCAACCCCTCAGTGTCCGTAGGAGTGCAAATGATGGGATTGTAGCACCAGGAACTGTGGTTTCGTTCACTCTCAAGGTCAATAATGTTCAAGGAGAGGGTACTCCTGTGGATTTTCCAGTGTGGTCCTTGTTCCTGGGATGGGATTCCATGGTAGCACAGGATTTTGTGAGTTTTGGGAGAATGCTGTGTAAACACATCGTGTTTCTGGATAGTTCTGCTCTGTGTCCTTTTGGCAAGAACATAGCACATGGAATGCACATAATTTTTACTTCATTTTTTTTTTTTTAAATGAAGTAAGCAGGCTTTCTTTCCAATAGCTCTGGTGTGATGTTAAATGGAATTGAAGCTCTGTTTCTGTTCCAATTCCTTACAAAAAAATAGCAAAGGCTTAACATATCATTTCTGGTAACTGCAATCACAGGAGTACTCGCCAAACTTACAACAGGACAGTGAAGGGAAAAAAATATCCCTACATGCACTAATTTTGTTCTTTTGGGGGTTTTGTTTTCATGGTGTCTTGGCTGTCATTTATTGCAGCAGTAGAAGGGTAGAAATGTATGGCATGAGCTTGTATTGTCCAGGATACAAAATCTGTAGCTCATGTTTTAAGCAGGATTTTGAGAACTTTAGTTTTCCGTGAGCTTGGTGAGTTTGAAACCTCTGTGCTGGTTTGAAAAATGGCTTAATAACGATGTCTGCATCTTATCAATTAATCATATTTGTTTGCCCGTGTTAGAAACTAATATTGTTATACGTGATGTAGCCTGGAGTCACCTGTGTAAGGAAGATCCCTTTACTGTAGTGCACTCTGATTGTGATTTCCTTCCGGATTCCTCAGGAGATAATGTGAATTTGAGAGTTGTCATACGCTGTGTCTTGTTCCTAACACCTGAAGTTGCAGAATTTTCACTAAGTGTTTCCAGCAAAAAGGATTAGAAATGTTGGAGGTGCAGAGTGATCCTTCCCCTCTTCATTCTTTGAGCTTCTGGCAGACAATGGCAGAGATTTATTGAGTTGGAAATGCCTTGAAAAGCATTCATTACATTTTATTGTGACTAGTGAAGAATCTTCCAGGAATTATAGCTCAGACTTTTTAAAAATGTTCTTGTGTTCCACCACATCTTATGGCGATGAATTTCACAACATGACTAAGTACTGTGTTAAAAATTACTTTAAGCATTACTTTCCTTTTTGGACTTTTAATATGCTACCTAATAATTGTATTGATGGTTTCTCAGTTCTCATACTGTGAGAAAATGCATTACTCCACATTTATTTTCCTCACTCTTTCTCACAATTTTATAACCCTCTGTAGTATTCTAATGCCCCTCTCTCACACTGTTCTAGCCAGTCCTTCTACGGTGCTGTCTTCTCTAATCTTCTTATTCCCCTTCTCGGTGCTCTCTGACCAGAATGGCTGCAGTGTGAGAGGCCATTCTTCCGTGGATTTAAATCAAGGAGGATTCCTGAATATAATGTAATAATTGTATGGGTTGTAGATTTTATTTTTCAGAGAGCTGGCCACAGTGAGATAAAGATCTCTTTTCTGAACACTGTTGGTTTGGTTCAATGCCCATCTCCGAATGACTCCTTTTCATGAATGGCTTTGGACTCAAGTGGCATTTATGCCTGTGGTGGTTAGGATATGAAAAGGTCTTCCTGCAAGTCTTAGTCTAGTTAATGTGAAAAAAAATGTGTGGTGAGTATGTAACACAAGAATAATCTCTTTATCTTTATTGCAACAGTTATTGGTGCTGGATTATTTTATTCTCTCCAAGTGAAATGCGCATCAAGTAAGTAGAGTGCTAGAAAGTCAAGTAAGAGAAAATAGAAGTTCTCACATGCCTGCCAGTGCTGTGAATGATCTACCTGTCAGCACATAGTCTGCTCATGAAGATGAACATGTGCTCGCCTGCAATGATTTACATGGCTTGGTATGTTGGGAACATTATTTGCCTCAGTGAAGATGTCATTTTTCCTGCTTTTCCTAGATTTGTGTAGACAGATGACTTCATGGCTGGAATTCTTTGTCTCTGTGCTGAATTGCTGCAATACTTTACTGTCTCTGTGGCTTATTATGGAGTGCCTGCTGTGCCAACACTTATCAGCAGAACTGTACATGCTGCACTTCACATGCACAGCTACTGCAAAAAGCTCTACAAGAGGAATTGCTTGGTGGATTTGGAGTGAGATGCTTTTGCTGTTGTGCTTACTTAGAATGGGTAAGTTCTGAATGAATGCAGAGGAGGCTCCAGCATGATCAGAGGGATGGAGCAGCTCTGCTGGGAGGAAAGGCTGCGAGAGCTGGGATTGCTCAGCCTGGAGAGGAGAAGCTTTGGGCTGAGCTCAGTGTGGCCTTGCAGGGCCTGAAGGAGCTGCAGGAAAGATGGAGAGAGACAATTGCCAAGGGCTGGAGGGCCAGGAGCCAGGGAATGGCTTCCCAGTGCCAGAGGGCAGGGCTGGGTGGGATATTGGGCAGGAATTGTTCCCTGGGAGGGTGGGCAGGCCCTGGCACAGGGTGCCCAGAGCAGCTGTGGCTGCCCCTGGATCCCTGGCAGTGCCCAAGGCCAGGCTGGACACTGGGGCTGGGAGCAGCCTGGGACAGTGGGAGGTGTCCCTGCCCATGGCAGGGGCTGAACAAGATGATCTTTAAGGTCCCTTCCAACCCAAACCATTCTGTGATTCTCTGAACCAAGCCAGTTCAGGTCCTTGTTCTGAAGGGTGCCTGAGTGCACACTTACTCTAAGCAAGTGCCTGAAGCTCTCCTTGAGATAAGAGATGACCAAAATCCGCATATTTTGTTAGTGGGCTGTCTAACAGAGTTAATTTTGTGCCGCTTGTTTCTCTTGAGCTTCTCTCAATATTTTTGGAACTTCTTACTTCGGTAAGTGTTATGACAAAGGATAAATTATCTGGAGTTAGTTTATTTAGCATTTGCTTTTTGCTGGAGAGAAGTTGTAGTTTTGTAACCAACCAAGTACGTTGGTACTTGTAGCTGGGTGCAGCAGTAAATACTATACTTGAGCTAAAGGGTTTTTACTTAAAAATCCAACTCTGCATTCATTTCTTTGGTATTAGTTTACGATTTTTTTCCCCCGATGGTTAAGATGAATGTTGTCACCAATAATCTGCACTGTGTTCTCCCGATTTCCTTCTTGTGAGCTGTGTCAGCTGCTTGTAAAAGAGGTGTGCTGTGATTCAAAATAGAGCTTGTGATCATTTTGATAGGACTTCAAAAAAATTCTCCTTATAGTCTGAGAACTGTGCTTTGCTTGCACATGTCTCTATCCAAAACATTTTTAAACAAGTGAATAATGTCACTGTGGTCAGCTAAAACGTGCATTAGTCAATTTTTATATATTTTCACATCTCCAGGGTTGTACAGGTTCTTAAAATTGAACTGATGCTTGCATGCCATGTTTGACTGAGAGCACAGTAAACTTCCAGAACACTCCTGGTTCCTTTACAAAGACAGGTGGTTATTTGCCATGAGACAGCTTTGCAATTTTCAAACAAAATGGGTAATATTTATTTGTTATTATAAAAGTTATGCTGTTCTTGCTGCCAACATGAACATTTATTTTTCTTTTATTTCTCATCTCTCTTGTCTTCTGCTGCTTACAAGTGTAACCCATTCAAAAGACGCCTCCCTGTAATAAAGTCCAAAAGAATGAAGACATTTGCAGCTTACTCATGTCCAGCAGTGGGCTCTGTGTGTGTCCCAGAGGGAAATGGGCACAAAAGATGAAATAATTGGCAGTTGTCAGCTGTGTGTCTGTTCCAAAGTCAAGGCCACCTGAGAAGGAGGGTTTGTGATCTGCTGTGTTCCTTGTGAGGGTTGGTGGCACCAGGTCACCGTGGCAGGGGGCAGAAGCATCACCAAGCCAGAGCTCGACACTCAGGTGTCAGCAGAATAGGGCAAAACCAAACTCTGACAAACTTAAACAGGCTCCTGATGGGCTGACACAGATTTCCTGTGGGGAAATCTCTGTAAATACCCACAAAACAACTCAGATAATTTTTAGTTCCGTTTACAGGTAAAGTTCTGCCTCTCCTCAGTCTCTGAAGGAGTTTAGCCACGACCAGGCCTGGAGAAAGGGAGGTAAATTCACTCCTACAGTGACTAATTTATAAAGGTTTTTTCATTACTTGTGCTGGGGGATTACTCAGTCTTCTGGTACCATTCCTGACCTTTGAGTCTTATCCAATTTGAAGTGAAGATGATGGAATAATCTAGGGGCATTTTTGAATGAAAGAGCCATAATCATAGAATTACAACATTATAGAATCTTTCAGGTAAGAAAAGACCTTTAAGATCAAATCCAACCATTAAGCCAGCACTGCTAGGCCCACCACCAAACCACGTCCTGAAGTGCCACATCTATATGGCTTTTAAATACCTCCAGGAGTAGGAAACTAGTATTTTAAAAAATATTAGTGAAATAGGCTTTTTTCTATACAGTATTTGGCTTGTAATCTGCCAGTGGCAGATTGTTATAAATGCAATAGCATTGCACAGGATATTTGACAGAGGAAAGAAAATATTTTTTTAATAAAGTGCATTTTTATTTAAATTTTTGTACCAAGAAATGTGGTTTTATTAACAGATTAATGTTTGTTTAAATCCTCTCTCAAATGCACTAAATCTGTACTTTGTGTTTATCAGAGTATACATGCAGCATAAGAAAGATTAAAGCAACACTCATTCATACACAAGTGATTTTATTACAGAAAATCTAAATAATCCTGGATTTGGTTGGTTTTTTTTCCAAAGTATCTTGGGTTTGATTAGAATGATTTATTTTGGAAGGCCTCTCTGGATCCCCTGCACTTGCTCCCCTGTGCAGTGATGCTTTTCCAAGCAGATTGCTCAGGGTTGTGCACTGGGCAGTGCACAGTTGTGCTCTGGAGCATTTCAGAGGGGGAGGGAATGGTCTCCCAACGCCACTGACAAACTCTCTGGGCACTGTTAAGTCGCACAGGCTTTGATACATCCATGATATTTGCTAAAGCAGTTTGTGGTTTAACCTTCCTCGATTGAAATGCTTCCCCCTGCAAAGCCCTGCTTTCTTGCACCCCTTTGCACTTTAGGACAGCCTCCTATTGTGCCATTCCAAGCACATCCCTGAACAGGCTAAAATCTCCTTTCCTGAGCTTCAGAGCTCTAATTCAGCTGGGGTTTTTTTCTGCTTACTTCTCTCGGGATCCTAAACTCCATCATGTGGTCTTTGCAGCCAAGGCTGTCATCGACCTCCCCATCCTCAAACAGTTTTTCCTATTTATGAGGAACAGTGATTGTTCAACCTGGGGAACAAAGTTACTCCTGGTTAACCTGCTGATCACAGCTTTCAGCCTTCCATCAGAAGGTTTTCCATCACTTTTAAATGTCAAAGTATATGAAGACCGATGGGGATGGGGGAGAGAAAAAACCCAAAACACTGGGTGTTTTTTCAGACTATTTGTTAATGCTTCTGGTCTTGGATTGTCTTTGACATCTTCCACATTCCTGTTTGTTTTGTCACTTGGCTCTAAATAACACAATAACACACTTTCCTGGCCCCAAGGAAGGCAGTGCTCTCCTCACTTGTCTGGTACAATGGACTTATCACTGAGAGGAGTGCTCCTGGCAGCCCCTTGAAGAGCTTTAAATTGAAACATCCTTTTAGTGTGGAGTGGTAATCAAAATGCTGGTGTGTTGTATGGGGAGAGGGGAAGTAAGCATTTTTCAATTTTATGGCACAGAGTTTCTCCCATTGTTGTAAGAGTTCCATCATTAAAGGAGCCACCTTAAATTGCCACAAAGGCCCTGAAGAAGTTCTAAAAAATGTTTGCTTTTAGAGAGCAGTGTTTGGATCAGTTGTAACTGTAATTGTGCTCTGCTGTCACAGGTTCTCCATGTGGATTTGCTCTGTGTGTTCTCCTTCATCCAGAAAGTACATTTGATTTGAAGCATTTTCTCCTAGGTGCTAGTGTGAAATATATCGTGTGATTTTCTCTATCATCTCCAACAACTGTGCGTTGTTGAGGGGCAGGTTTTCTTCTCAATAAATATCACCTTTTTGTATGATTTTAAAAACTGCAGCTCTCATGTTGTATGCATTGCAGCAGCGTGCTCTGTGTGCAGCAAACTATAAATTGTAGTAAGTGCTGCCATTACAATATTGAGTGTTTTCCCACAGGAGGAAACTGCTCTTTGTATTCCTTTGGTAAGAGTTTTCAGAAATTTATGAGGATATGACCTAGCGATGGAGGAGAACATGAAAACGAGATTTTTTTTGGAATTTATTTACCAGATTGTTGGACTTGCAATAGGTCTTGTATTTTGTGACTTTTTCACTTGTACAATTTTTCATATTATCTGATTGGAAGCATTTCGTGTAAGTGGTTTCCATTTTTATGAGCTCATAATGAAACTTCATTTTCTCTTAAATTGCTCATCTGGCTCTAGATGAATACAGATGGGTTGCCAAGCACCCAACACTTCTTGAGGTCATGTATTTGGAACCACTCGCCATGTGATTTCATAATCCATGGCTTCGAGACTAGATCCCTAGGCAGGCCAACTTGCTTGGCATCTGCTCTCCAGATTTCCTGACTGTGGGGGATCCCTAATGAGCTGGGATAGGAGCGTGGCAGGTGCAGACTGAAATTAAGCTCCACAGTCAGAATAAAAATCTCCTGTGTTAGTCAATGGCGAATAGCCATGGAAATGACAGATATTTCACCCATATCCATCTAGAAATGCCAAAGTTGCTTGGATGTCCTGCTGTAATGTTTAGCAAGTACATTGGTACTTTGGAGTGGATATTTCATTCTAGAAATGTCACATTTTGGCAATAAGTACATGCTCCCAAGTTTTGGCTCGTTGTCTTGATTCAGTGTTATGTTTCTTGAAAATAAAAATTTCCAGGAAGCTGAAATTTCATTTCTTGCTCTCAGCACGTATATGTTCCACCAAACACATACAAAATAAAAGTGACACCAAACTGTACATACCCTTAAAAGCTGAGCAATACCTGGCATTTGGCCCCTTCTTGCAGGTACGTTATGGTTACCTGTTGTTCCCCACCAAGAATGGACTGACTACAAAACCTGAGCTTTCTTACTCAGCTCCTTCTTGTTTCTGCCTCCCAGCTCTTTATCCTTCAGAAATACTGACTAACCCTGGTTTGTTTTGGTGGTTTTTTTTTTTGCTTATCATCAACCTCCTCTTCTCTAACGAGTCAGCTTTTTGGCACTTTCTTTGCACCTTCAGACTGCTCCTTTTCTTTCTTTCTTCAGCTTGTGATTCAGTGGTGTCAGAACGCCAGCGGAGTGCAAGGAGACAAAAGATCTCAGCTTTTTATGCCAATACCTGATTGCATCTTGTAACAGCAATTATCATTAAAACCCTCCTCCACTACCAAAGAGCAGGACGTGCTTAGTGAGCCCAGGGCATTGGAACATGAATTTACTATCCACATTCCTCCAGAGGTACAATGCTTGTGAAGTTTGGTCAGCAAAATCCAACAGTTTGAGCTGTGAGAGGCTTCACTTCAGTCACTGAGAACAGATTCTTGTGCTTGTTATTCTTTGGGCGCCTGCTTACATGAGTGGGAAGTGTGGAAATGCTCTCAGGCTTCAAAACAAAAAAAGTCTGGGAACCATTTTACATGTGCAAAATTCCTCTTTCCCACTGCCAGTCTCAAAAATGGCTGAGCAGGAGGAAAGTACCAAAAAAACGAGAAAGAAAAGCTCGATCAGAGAGAAAGAGAGAGTGAGATAGACCCAGTGTAGGAAATGCCAAGAGAGTTGGCTAAAGTTTGAGCCAGAAGAAGCAGGATGTTGGAGAAAGAGCAGCAATGCAGTGCTAGTGTTCAGTGCTACCTGGAGTTCCCTAATATCAGCACTAAAGAATCCTTGTTTTTGTTTTGTATGTTCAAGTAGTAGTGAGACTAAAGCCCTCTGCTGTAAATTCACATCCCTTAATTTGCTCCAGGTTTTGGAACCCACCAATGGGACAAGTGAAGTGGGGTTGCTCATCTGCTTCCTTTCATCATGAGCTGTTTTGTATTGCCAGGGTTCAGAGGAGGTGTAAGAGCTATATCACCTGAAAATAAATTTATTTTACTGCTTGGTTTATTTTTCTCCTTTACCTTTCAGGAGGCAATTATGTCTATTGCATAATTTCATATTTTTAAATCAGCATGTAAATCTACTCTAGTGATATGCAGATTCATTTTGGAATGGATCCAAACTTACTTATTTGTCAGATATTATTATAATGTGTCTCAACAAGTCTAATAAACTGTGCTGAAGTGGTGTCACTATAAAAGTATTCCCAGAGATGTCTGCATTGATGTGAAACAGTTCCCTGACTATTCTGATCTGATCAGAGCTATGCAGCCAGCTTCACATCGGGCTCTTCCAGGCTTGATCACGCAGATTTCCATTAATTTTTCAAGCCTTTCTCTAAAATCTGCTTTATTATTTATTTAGCTGTTTCTTTGCTACAAAGAAATCCAGTGGAAAAGGAATGTCTAAGCTGCTTAACCGTTTGGCTGGGTCAGGTTTTTCACTGTGCCTCCCTGTCTTCTGTAGAGCTGAGGGCCGAAGTTCTGCTTTGGTTTTCAGATGCAGTGCCTCCTGCCAACCCACAGAGGTGAATCCACAGCTAACCCGTGGATAAAACTGGGCCTGTGGATGACAAATATCTCCATAATCATTCATATGGACAAGTTTGAAGTTCCTTATTCTTTTCTCAGGCCTAAAAAGTCAAGAGGAAAAGCCATTCATTAATAGCTGCTGCTCAGAGCTGTGTTTGTTATCAGCTGCCAGGCTTTCAAATTAGCTCTTCAGGAAGATGATGGCAGTAATATCTTTTCATGCCACAGAGCCGTTCATCAAAATCAAGTTTCTACATCAGAAATTATATGATATCCCAGCACAGGACATTGCTTGGATCCTGGAGAGAAATCAGCTTTGGAGTTACACTTTCATCCGTGAAGAAAGTCCTCAGGACAGTGTTGGCAGGGCTGATCACCACAGCCTGGGAGGGATTTCAGCCTTTCCTGCCAAAGTCGACATCCAAACCCTGCCCTCCTCATTCCTGTGCTGTTCTTGCACTGATGTGGAAGCAGAGAGGAGAGCCAGGAGTGGGAGAGACAAGAAATGCCTTGGCTGGAGGATTACAGCACATCACTGACCTCTGTGGGTGTGGGTGGACCTGGGGCTGGTTGCGCAGGTCTGAACACAAGTGAGGTGCCTCCAGAATGCTCCAACAGGCACGAGAAATGCAAGGCCACAAATGGCGAGAGAATGTGAGTGTTGGCACCCTGGGTTTGTGAAGCTCTGACAATGCTTTTGTTTAGTTCTCTATTGCACAATAAGTTCACCTGAGGGAGAAGGAAGCAAGCTCTCTTGAATGACATGCCAAGCAGAAATCTCCAATATTTTCAAATGCAGTTAACTATTTCTTCTTCAACAGATTTCTCCTGACCTGAGGTCTGTGTTTTTCCTGTACATTTTTGTTTTACAGTTGTGAACCACAATATTTCTGTTTTATTTCAATCCAATAGAGGAATCAGATACTAACTCTCCAAAAGGCAGTCTCTGTGTTTATGGCATTACATTTTACTTCTGTCCCTCAGTGCAAAAATTATCATAGATTTAACTTGTTTTCCTATATCTGAACTCCTGTTATGGAGTATATACACACTGCCTCTTGAGGCATGCAATGTTTCTAGTGCATTTCACATAATGTTACAGATTTTAGCAAATTTATGTCATCCTGACGGTCTTCGAAGGAATTATAATTTCAGATTTACTCATCTACTGCAGCTAGGAACCTCCGACCAATGCCAGATGGGAGATGTATTCATAAATCTTAGAGCTCTGATGCTTTGCATTGTAACATTTGAATATTTGAATCAAAAGAGAAAAGTGATAAGAAGGATGCATGGATATTATTCAGAATACTTTTTATACACATAGTGCGAAGTGGAGAACCTGACTGGGGAGATGTAGAAATATCCCAAAGTAGGTTCTGAACTAATAGGATGGTACCATTGTGAATAAGAAGTGCTGGAAATCTTTGGGCAGACACAGATTCCAGACAGCCCACCCAGCTTCTCGTTCACCCCCTGCTGCTCAGCTGGATGCAGGGAGAAAATGGGAGAAGAAAGTTTTCGGGTGAGATAAAGAGAGGAAAATCTTAACCAATTCCTGCTGCAGGCAAGAGAGACTCAGCTCAGGGAAAAATATTTTTTATTCTCAGCTCAAGGAATTTAAAGGGGAACAGAGGGGCAGGAATTGATGTCTGTTCCCTGGGACAGGGAGAGCACCCAGGGAACAGCTGGGGCTGGGCCAGGGCAGGGTTAGGTTGGATATCAGGGAAAGGTTCTGCTTCCCCCAGAGGGTGCTGGGCACTGCCCAGGCTCCCCAGGGAATGGGCACGGCCCCGAGGCTGCCAGAGCTCCAGGAGCGCTTGGACAGCGCTGCCAGGGATGCCCAGGGTGGGCTTGGTGGGGGGTCTGGGCAGGGACAGGGGCTGGATCAATGATGCCTGGGGGTCCCTTCCAACTCAGCATCTCCTGTGATTCTATGATTCTAAAACAGATTTGGTTTGTAAGAAGCAAAAAGTGAGTTTATGGGCATGTTGGGAGAGTTCCTCGTATGGAACTGGCCTGGGAGCTCTCTGGTGAGATTGTTGGACAAATCACATGATAATTTGATCCTGTGATTGATCCAAAGACACTGCACCAGGCCACCTGGAGAAGGAGAAGGCTGCAGTGCTGGATTTATAGGAGACAATCAGATCTGAATGAGTTATTTTACCTTCCTGTGTCTTGTATTTCTGGCATGTGCCTGATGCAAGTTTATCTTCTGCTTACTCTGTACAGAGAGTTTTATGTGCAGTTAATTCTGTGGACTATCAGCCAGGATATTTTTGCAGTGTGCATGTATTTCCCAGAAGTGCTGGTACATGAGGATCTGGGAATAAGCCATTAAGATTTTGTGAGAGCTTTGTTCTTTCCTACGGGGTGTTGTAAATAACTTGCAATAATTTGGACTTAAGCAAAAAGGAATTAAGAAGTTGACTGCTGTTAATGAATACTAATGATTGCTGGAAACATGATCAATGTGAGGCACATATTATTAGTGAAGGTGCCCTTCTTAAACTTCATTAATCACCAAGATACCTAGGAAGCAACAAATAATTCCTTGCTATTTGGCAACAGCTGAAGGAAGAGCCAGCTTGTAACTGGTGTTAAATTCTGCATTCCTCTCTCGTGCTGATGTAAAGCAAGATTGCTGTAGGTTTGTGCTGGCACCAGCAAAAGATGTTTAATGCCCAACTGGTGTAGAGGTGTCTGAATAAATGACTAATCCTGGTGGAGTCAACCAGGCAAGGTGTGAGTTTATGGCCAATCCAGGACTTCAAAACAAGTCTGGAAGGGCTCCCGTCTGGGCAGAGTGAGGCCATGGCTGTGAACAGGCAATGGGATTGTAATGTCTCCTGAAATCCCACATCCACAAAGATCCATCCTTCTTCTTTTCCCTGATTAAACACCATCATCATAACAAAAAACTTCTAAACACATTTATAATAAAATACTAAACATGTTTAGCTCACCATATAGAGGCCTAGCTTTTATCTTTGTCCATGTTGCTTTTCAGATTGCAAACTTTTTAAGGTTTCCTTACTGTGCATCTTTCCTTCTACTAATTTTTATAATGCCTGAGCAGAGATTGTGCCAGGAAAATTACTTGTGCCATTGAACTTATTTCCACCGTAATTTCCTGTTACTTGATTTCTTTGCTTTGTCAGTCTCATTAATGGTATTGATGGCAAGGTATGAATTTATAGTGGAGGCATCAGTTGTGTTAAACTTATTTACATATTAAAATATTTGCACTTAGCTGAGCTCGGAATGTTTTCTTTCTGCCTAAGAATTTCCACAGAAAAGTTTTGTGGCGTTCAATTATTTCAATTCAGAATTTCACTCACATGGAATTTTTGGATATTCATGTTTGAAGGAGCTCTTCTAGCCCAGTCAAATTGATTTTTGACTTGCAGTTAGCCCAGGCTTGATTTTAATTTCTTGATTTATGTTGTTATCTTCTGTTTCATTTCAAGAAAATACTTTTTCACCTCTTTGTCCTCCTTATTGACTTGAAGTTTCCTAACCAGCTCTTTCATTTAAGTCACAAGCAGGCCAACTGTGTCAAGAACTCCAGACCTCTTCATCACTGTGTGCTGTAATTTTACTGTTCAGTAATTAGTTCCTTCAGCAATTCACTCAGCAACTGCTCTTCCTGGGAAGTTGCATTAGATTTCACTGATAACCTGCTGTGGGAAGCTCTTTGAAGAAGTTTACCTTTCCCAAGAGTGATTTTTGTTTTTTCTGGGCTTTCTTGTGCTCATTTACGCTCTCCCAGTAAAATATCTGGTAGGAATACAAACATTCTCAATTTGGAAACGTAAATGCTGTAAAAGAGTTGGCTTTTTGCTATTCAGTAGGGATGAAATCGGAGCTCTTTTGATAATTTTCCACAATTTCCTGAGTAAATTAGATTTGGTGTTAAAAAAAGGAAAGGGAGAATAGGAAAGCAGAGGTTTGCATGGGCCTTCTAGAGAGCCTCATAGCAGAAATTCCCTGGGAAAATTTACCTTTGTCACTAGATTTGGAGAACAAAGCAGATTAGTGACATCTCCTCTGTGCTACCACTAGTTCTTGCAGAAAGAAAAAAGATGATCATTTTCAGGCACAGGATGAGCTGTTCATTGCACGGCAGTGGCAGAAATACTTTTAACTTTATTCCTAGGATCATGTATTCGACCTATGGTAAATTTAGCGTCTTTTTTTCTGGAACATTTTTGTTTTCCTGCCGTACAGAGAGCGCAGGTACTGCTCATGGTTAACCTTCAGATTCCAGCCCTAAGGATCACGGCTTTCTTTTAGATCATCACTCAGCACAATTTCAAGGGAAGCTGTTTTTATCAGCGAAGTAACACACTCCCTTTCTTCTCATGTTTGCTTTTGTCTCTGTCTCTACAAGAAGCAGCTTCTGGGAGGAAACTTCCCTGTGAAAACTTTAATGTTCATTCCCACGGTGAGGTGCAGAGAGCTCCAGCCCTGCTGGTCTCTGAGCCCAGGGGTTCACGTGGAGGGAAGTGCTGTGTGCACGGAAATGTTTGTGCCTGGGGTTGGTGTCTGGGGCTGAGGGAGGAGGTTTGGTCTGCCAGGGCAGCTGGGAGTGTTTCTGTGAAGCTGCTTTGCACTGTGAATTTAGAATATCAGAAGTGGGTTAGGCTGAACCCACAGGGTTTAGGTGGTGTAGGACCTGGCCATGGAGGAGTTCTTGTCTTGTTCCCTTCAATAAACCTCAAAAGTTTTCAGGCCTTTTGCTTTCCTGTGTTTTTACACAGGAAAAGAAAATGTTTCTACTCCACCATGTTCTCAATGAACAGTTATAAAAAGTAGCTGAGTTACTCTTTTTGACTGAATAACACAATTTTGTATTAATAATTGTGTGTTTACTGGCAGAGGATAATATAGTTGAGTAAAAACCCAAAAAGATGATAAAACCTGGTTTATTAATCTGAGCGTAAAAGATAAGGAGAGGCTGACTGTGGTTCACAGCAGTTTGCTATGGACAAAATTCTTCTTAGCACATTATGGTCACAAATTGTCACTCAGATGTTTCAATGATAAATGTTTAATTATCCTGCAATCATTCTGTAATTTGTTTTTACCCTTTATATTGCACAGTGATTATTTTATAATTAAATATTAATTTAATAACGTGATTATGTTTGTGTTGGAGCACAGAATTAACATTGAGTTAATTATGAAATTTTTCAGATGAAGCAGTTTGAAGTAGTAACCTCTCCCTTTTCCCAGAAGAAATGAAACAAGAACTGTATTCAGAACATATTCCAGGGTAATAAAATGGGATAATGTCATGCAAGAATTATGACAGACCTGTGGGGACTAAGGTAGTTCATTGGCATTTAAAAATGTGTAAAGGAGTAATGCTGGTTTTAACGCAGTTAATTCTTCAGCAAGGCCTGATGATTCTTGTAGTAGTGGTTGTTTTCAGGAGAAATTAGCATTCAGATTCTATTGTCTGTTTAAGATGCTGATCTTCGTTCGCAGAGACATCACAACTACACCGGAAACATTTTGTAATGGAATTATGGAGCTAAAAAATGTGCACCCCCAGGCTGGCAGGGAACGTTCATAGGATGCTGAATAGATCAGGTGTTTTGGTTTCTAAACGAGTCGTGTCAGTGTCTAACGAGTTCTGAAAAAGGAAAACATTGGTGACTAGGTCAATATTTAAAAAGGCCCAACTTGTTTAATTCTGAGGTATTAATTCCTGGGGCAATATTAGGAATATTAAAATGCTGTGGAAGGGTTCTACCTAGATAACAGTAGGGTTTACCTCTGTTTATACCATGCTTTTTGCATAATTTTAAAACCAAAAGAAAGAAAATAATTACCTTTAACAAATAAAACCTCTTTCTTTGCTGGTCTTGAGGTGGAATTATGAATTATGTGGGGGTTTTTTTTCCAATCAGAGGAAATATCTTCATTCTGAAGTTGGGTTTACTAAGGAAAAGATTGATTCATAGCAATATGGAACATAGCAGTATGTTTGGAGAGAGTGCAACTCTAAAAACATCATCCTACCCTGTATTTCTGTTTTTATTTTATTTTTTATTGTATCTCTGCTTGCCAAATGGCCTTGTCTCTGCTTGGGCTGAGCTTTGTGTTACTGCAGGTGCTGCCTAAAGTCACTTGACACAGGCTTCCAGGCTGTTTAGGGAATTATTGAAAGAAACAGGCTATTTCACAACAAATGCAACTTGCTCTTGCAGAAACCAGAGTCGTTTCTCCTCTTTGTTTATCTCGGCACATTTCTGATCTCCTTTGCAGTGGTCCATCACATGGCTGAATTCAGCCACGTAACCTTGGCGTTCGCGGTGCGTTACCAGGAGTGGTTTATATTGTACTGTCTGAAACAGGGGATGCTGTTCCATAACCTGCCTTCCTCCCTCTGCATTGCTGTTGCTCCTTATCAATCTGCTGCAGTTGCAGAGTGCAAGTCACAGTATTGGAATCTATTTATAGTGAGCTTTGGGAAAGGTCAAGTACCTTAGGCTGTTTAGATGTTTTCATTAGCAATATTATTTCCCGGTTTATACTGCTTGAAGGTATGCCAAATCAATACCTTTTTTAAGAACAATATTTAATTTATTTTTTTAAAGGACTGTTTTTTGATCTTAGCTTGATAAATTCTTTCCTCACAGAAAAAAAACAGGTGATAAAACTAATTACTGTTTCTTTTTACATCTTTTATCTGATTTTGGATACAGTATAAACGTAGCCAGCATTATTCATAATTCATCATTGGGTTTGGAACCAGACACTTTAGGTATCAAATAAAGGTGTTCCGATAAAGAAGAAACCTGGAAAGCTGATATAAAAACCTTAAAGAATGAAAAGAACATAATGTTCTTTTATCTAATGTTACACATTAGATATCAACAGAAATATCTAAATATTCCTCTTCAGGTAAAGCCACAGATGCCTGTTGATCACTTTCACAGTTGCGTGGTCACTTGTGTCCATCTGGAGTCTGGTGCTTTGCTCACCACTCATGGAGCTGAGCCAACCCCCAGAAAAACAACTCCAGTCCCCATTTCCTTCTCCAGAAAAATCATCATTCTAGGTTAATAATCATACTGGGTTCCCTCAGCAAGGGATCAGCCAAGCTGCAACCCAACCACATGGAAAATGTGTCCAGGAGAGAGGTTGAACAGGAAAAAGAGTTTTATTGGATAGAAGAGGGAGCAGGAGATGAGCTCCACAGCAGGATGTAAACTGCTCTGGGTGCCCTGTACTTGGATCTGGAGAATATGAGACAAATGTGCTGGGCCAGGAGACGAGAGAGCCTCCTTCTCCAGTTCAGTGACAAATGTTAATGTTGAAGAAAAATGTTGCTGAGATAAAAGCCAAACAAAGGCACCTTTGCTCTAACTTATGTCTGGTCTCATCAGAAAATCATGTCTGTAACACCTGAAATATTACTGGAGAAAATGTACTTGCTTGATGGGAATTTTGAGCATTGCTCTTGCAGATTAAAGCACATACATTTCCTTTAAATCTTAATGCTGGTGCACACACCCAACTTGGAATCTGCTTGGTCTCTTGTCTACCGGGATGAGATTTAGAAAGGCACATTTGGTGTTTCCAATTAAGGTTTCGCACATTTGAAAATGCAGAGTGTGTTCCCGGTAGGATTTAAGGAAGGGGTGGTGTGGATCTTAGGAGCATGAGGCGCTGAATTATACAAAATGACAGACAAACCACTTAGAACTGGTTGAAATAGCAGGAAATACCGACTGCAGGTGCATGCTTGTCGGGGCTGTCACCACGCTCATGAGCATGAGGCTCTCAGTTTTCTGAGAAATTGTCTTTCCAATAGCTCTTCACTAGATTTAATTTTGTGTGTTCTCTTATAGAGAAAGAGGAAATGCAATAGACTGTCAATAGAAGGAATGCTTTCCTACTACCTTTTGAGTAATTTGCCAAAGGCCTTAGTGAAGCAGCAGCTCTCGCCTGGGAAGTGTGGATGCCAGCTTTATTTGCAGCTGGTGGAAAGCTCCTCCTCCTCAGAACCAGAGTTATGTCCTGCCTGTGCAAGTTGATCAGATGCTTTTGGTTCATTGCTATTCCAAAGAGTGTGGAGAAGTCACATACAAAAAAGAACCGACCAATCTAAGTTCTGTCTGGGCTTCCCGCAGGTTTTGCACAGTTTTCCCAGTTGCAAGATTCCAGTCTGGAATCTTGAAGCAGTGGGTTGGAGCTGTCTTAAAAATGTTTCCAAAAGAAAGAAATAGAAAGCAAGTTGCTGAGGTTTAACGTGGAGCTGAAAACTTGCATTCATGTTTTATTGAGTCTGTGGATATCCTCACTGTGAACAAGAAGAGACTGAGCCACACAGATGTGCACTTCAGAAAAGACTCCTGGCCATCTTAACTCCCAAGGTCTGATTTAATACTGAAACCATCTTCTGCCCCTTTGATGTGGATTAAGCTCTCTTCATCATGCCTGTTTAGGAGCTGTTTATTTTTCACTTAACCTTTCCCTTTGCATTTGTTTAATTAAAAGATTTCTCGAGAAGTCACATCACCACAGTGCAACGTTCCACCACCTTTGTCGAGATTATATAGAAGTGCTTCTCTAATAATTGTCCTGGGATTTAGGAGAATTCTGCAAACAGGTCACCTCCCTGCCTCTGAGTCTGTTTCCCATATTAAACAGGCTGCCTCTCTGCCTGTAATACCTTGGAAGTCTGGTTCATCACACCACAAACAGGTACAGAACTGAAGGAAATCTCTCTCAGATAGCTGTTTACACCAATTGCCAGTGTTAATTTATGATCACTGTATTAAATCCATTTAGTTTTGTAAAAGGACTGTAAATTAATTCTGCAATTTGGGAACACACTGAAGTTATTACTGCACAGCACCTTATTAAAACAATTGAGCACTTCTTGCCTGTACAAATACACTGTGATGCTCTGATAGCCTCAGTGGTTTTTAGCTGTGATGCTGCAGCACTGTAATAAATTTCTTTAATATAAGAGAAAATTTGGGTGATGATTAAACATTGTTTTGTTTAATTATGTGCTGTATTTGATTGCACACATATATTGAGCCTCGTTTAGATGTAATTCATAGTCCTTAATAGAATCCTTTCTTGAAATTTAGATGCTGCATCCAATATATTTTGCCATTGCTATTTCAGACACTGTAGTGTCTATAGACACTTTGTTAGTGAAAAAAGTATCTTTATTTTCATCAAGCCATATTGCAGGGGGCAATGAGAAAAGCACCAAATTCAGCACTGCTTTTCTTCCAAAATTCCTTCTTTGAATCCATTCTGTGAGACAAAAAATAGCCCATGAAATCATTTTAGATAAATTTATTAAAAATCCACCCAGTATTATATTCAAAAAGGCCTCAGTTTTTATGTTGAAGTGTCATCACTGGTGTAAAACACAGGACGTTAATGAAGTGGGAGCAGATATCTTGCACAGTAGAGATGTGAAAAGGTAAATTTAACACCTAACAGGTGTTAAGAGGCATAAATTACGAATGGCTCAGCAGTAATTTAATCCTTTGTCAATCAAAGTATTCACTATTGAGAAAACATCTCGCTGAGAATGCTATGTTTAATGGAAATGCTTGTTAGGTGGAGAGGCAAAGTGTAATTTTACCAGCATAACACTGAGCGTGGTGCATTTTGAAACAGTTTGTGAGCCCTCAGATATTGAAAAAGAAGAGTTTTATTGCTGGTAGTCATGTTTTGTTGTTATTTAAGTATTCTGTTTAAGTTACACAATGGCAAATAGACAAAGCACTTCCCCATTCAGTACCTACATAATATTTAGTGGTGTTCTACGTTGGCCTTACTGCACAATAGATGAATAATTCAAGGATTCTCAGGAAAGTGCTTTAAAATTGTATGGCCAGCAAAATCATTAAAATCCGGGTGAAAAGGCCGGTAAAACAGCTACCAATTCTTCGACTTGGGTTTGAAGCAGCCTGCTTTTCACACGGACAGGCTCCGTGGAAAGAAAGGGAGGTTTGGGTCGGTGAGGGAAGGGAAAGGGCTGGCTCTGTCTGTGGCACATGGAGGGATGGGGATGGCAGCCCGGGCTCACCTGCCCCTGCCTCTGGGAGCCAGCAGCGTCTGGAAGGGATGCCCTCCACCCCGCTGCTCTCCCCCGGAGGGGGAATCGCGTTCCCCTTCAGCACGGCTGCTCTTTGGAAAGCTCCGTGGCCCGTTTCAGGCTGGGTGCGGAAGGGCTCACCCCGGACACGGGCTGGGTGCGGAGGGGCTCCCCCCGGACACGGGCTGGGGGCGGAGGGGGTNTCCCTGCAGACACGGGCTGGGTGCGGAGGGGCTCCCTGCAGACACGGGCTGGGTGCGGAGGGGCTCCCTGCAGACACGGGCTGGGTGCGGAGGGGCTCCCTGCAGACACGGGCTGGGTGCGGAGGGGCTCCCTGCAGACACGGGCTGGGTGCGGAGGGGCTCCCTGCAGACACGGGCTGGGTGCGGAGGGGCTCCCTGCTCGTCCTGGGGAGAGCGGCGCTCACAGACGGAGCTGCGAGAGGAGAGAGACGGGGAACAGCCGCAGGAAACTTGGCAGCAGCTTTTTGTCTGGCACAGCTGGGCCCGGAAGGGAGCTGTGTGCCCAGCTGCTCTCCAGCACGGGCTCTGTTGTGGCTGGCTGCTGCCTCCTGCCTGGCTCCTGGGCTGTGCGACCCCTCCGGCATCACCTCTGCCCAGCAGAGCCCTCACGCCGGGCTGATGTTTGCAGGAAATGTGGATCCCACCTCGAAGACAGGCTCTGAACTGTCGTTTTCTTCCCTCGATATAATTAAGTCTGGTTCAGCAGGTTAATTCCCGTGCTCAAGCACATTTGTATTGAGGATTAGGGTAAAGTAGATGCAGACACGTAGTTTTGCCATAATTGACTGCAGTGAGGTGAGGTACATTTATGACTTCCGTGATCATGAGCATACAGAAAGTAGAAATTAAGCTTCAGAAACCTCCAAGCAAAGTTGTCTTCTGTTCTCGTAAGGACAATCACTTGTTTGTAGTGACTTAAATGCTCAGCATCACATCAGGAAACAAAATAACAACAAAAGAGCACAATATAGGTAATTCATGTTTAAAGCTGAGGAGCAAAGTGTTTAAATTTGCCAGAATGGGTGTCCATAACATATATGCAGGTACAAATATAAGTTTTTGTCAGTCACTTCTTAGAATTCCGGAAAACAGGACTAATAAGAATTGTAAACTGTTTATACATGTTGTCTAAACTTTCAAAAAGTGAGTTACATTTTTGGGTCATAATTTTGCCAGGGAAGATCTATTTATTATCCAAGTGTGATGTCACTCAGCAGATACCCTGCTGGCTTCATTTGCGATGAGCAGTTCTGCAAAAGCAGAGACAACTCTTTCCCTTTCCATCTGCTGCTCAGTTAAATCCCTATTACGTTGGGTTGGTGTTTATATGAATTGCTGGTAAATTCTTTGTCATTGCTTCAGATGGTAACTGTTCAGGTTTCAAGATCCCTTTCCCCACATTAACAGTGAGAGCTCACGCTGTTTTCAATTATTACAATTCATTCTATTTGCTTTGTAAAGAATTATTTTCTGCATTCCAGTGAGGCACCAAAAATCAGTTTTCCATCGAATCACTGGAATACTGCTAGAACAGTGTTTTTCTGGTGCTGCCTGTGCCGTGGGTACCTTTGGGCTCAGTGCTCCTCTCTTTGAAGGCCAGTCCCTAGTGAGCTCAGAGGGAGGTGGGTCGGAGTCTCTGTGAAACACTGAACAGCCTCCCCAGAACAGCCTCAGAATTATCACTGTGATTCCAGCACAGTGAAAAAAAAAGTGAATTTTGGTATATCTGGCATCACACAGTGAAGATACACACAAGAGTGGCTGGTGAGAGTGCCGGTGGCTCTTTTTGATTGCAGGATTTCATTGCCTGAGCTGCTCACTTTGCATCCATTGACTCAGGGAATAGGTTGCTCCGTAGCGGCAGAACCTCGGGGGAAGGCGGTTTGAGAACTTGCTTGTGGTATTTAATATCCTAATTTATGAAACAGATTTTGAGTTGCTGACATAGGAGTGCGGGGTTGGAGTTTCTTTCCATTTATTTTGTTTGGGATTTTTTTTTACTGTAGAGGCTGCTTTGGCCCGCTTCTGTTGCTTGCACGGAATTGAAATGGTGTTCGGAGTGGTGGGCAACGGCACAACACCCGCAGTCGGAAAATAGAAATGGGTCTAGAGCTGCACTCACTATTTATGTGTGCGTGGGAAGGGTGTGCAGTCCTGGGACAGGCTGCACCGTGGTCAGTAGCTCGCGCTTCTCGTGGTTCAAGCGATCCACATGCAGGCTGTCAGGGGTGACACATTTATCTAACGCCTTGTGACAGATTCAGCGCAGTCCTGAGCTGGCAGACGCACTGTTTGGACCAAATGTTCCAACACCAACGCGTTAGGCAGGGAGCCAGCAACTGTTTGTCATGCAAATATAAATAACTGATACCACAGCAGTGGTGTCTTGCTGCAGAAAATCTGCTTTCTGCTACAAGCAGAGTTCACTGGTTCTATTTGAACCGTAGAGGTTGAAGAGGTTGAAGGAATATGTATTTTTTTTTTTTTTTTAAATTGCATGTTCAAGTGTCAGAGAACAATTGTTAATATGGTTATAAACTCTGCAGGGTTTGAAAAGTCATGTTGTGTGTCCTTGGAATCTCTGCTGGTACCTTTCTGTGTGTTTTTGAACGGTGTGTGGCAGGGTTTGGACCCCTCTCAGTGCCAGTGTGCAGGTTCCAGGGCAGTTTAATCATCCTGTCGGTCCAGACCAGTGATCACAGAGGCAGGGAGGAGGCTGACCCTTGGAAATGAGCCCTGGTGTCCTGGCTGAGGTCCTTTCCCACTTTATTTCATAGGTACCTGCCTGCTGCTGGCCAGCTGCTGGTCCAGAAGAGCAGAGCTGCTCCTCTCTGCAGCTCTCTGTGTCCACGTGCGGGAGCAGGGCAGCTCCTCCCCTGCCCTGCGTTAAGGAGCAGGGGTGACATTCCCAGGACACTGGGCATCTGTCCAGCTGCTGGGAAACACAATCAGGAATGCATTTTCCTAGGGAACCCAGATTTCCAGGATCTTCTTTTCACAGAAGGCTGGATGTTTACAGCCAGTGTACCAGGGAGAGGGAAGTTGTATACTCTGCTAACAACAGGTTTGCTTGCAGTAAAACAGATTACTTCCAGTGTGATACTAAGGATACTAAGGAGATAGTGAGCAATATCTTTTTGTTACAATAATTTAAAAAGGTATTTTAAATCCTCCCTGATTAAGACAGCTCTTCTGTATTTGCCTTCCTCCTTTTCTAGTGGAAGACCTGATGATCTGAAGGCCTAGGCTGTGTCTTTATTTGGTTTGGAACACTGTTAGCAACTTAGTGAACCAAGTAAAAACATTTTAGTGTAATATCTCTGCTTGTGATAAAAGTTAATAAAGTTACAGCCTCCCACTTTAAATCAGCTCTTCTATTCCTAATTCATTTGCGCTCTTGTCCTAATCGATAGAGGCACTGCTGCAGCGAAATTCAGCAGCTGTTAAAAAACAAACCTGCTACCATAAAGGCTCAGAACAAACCTGGAGATACAAAACTAGGTCTTTCTGGGAAGACAAATTGTCATGACTGCCTGAAATTGAATTTGGATTGGTGAACTGTAAGAGGACCTTTATTTATCAGAAAGAGATCATTTCCTGACTTTCATAGAAGCATTAAGCAGATGAACTTCTCTCTCAGGATCCCTCCAGAATGCAAAGGGTGAAACCATTGATTTAAACCCTGCTCCTTAAATAACTCATGTGTCTTCGGAGTGTGTGTGGCATTACCAGAGTCACTGGTGCCTTTGGAGATGAGTGATTGTGGATCTGTTCTCTCAGTTTCTTAAAGTATCTTTCCCAGTCTTGTTTTCTGTTTGTTTCTGAAATACTCACACTTCAGTTTCTGGGTAAACTGTGTTTGATAATGAAAGCTCTGCCTTTGCTATCACAGAACAGTTCCTTATCCTTCTCTTTTGCTGTAAACAAGGATAAATGGTTATGCTCCCTTAAAGCTGAAGTCTCGTGTCAGTCACACCATACAAACATGTTCCCTTTTTCTCTTGCATTAGTGTCAGGGAAGAAAATGACAGCACTGCTGATTTCCTTCATCCTTTTACTTGTTTCAAATCTTGGAGTCATGATACAGAAGCAAACCCAGGACTATTTTATCCAGCCCAAAGCTGACGTGCAAAATGTAATTACCTTGGACAGGGACATCTCTCTGTAACCTGCCTACTCAACACGTCAGGTCTTTGTTCTCTGGCAGTGTTAAAGCTGGTGTCTTATTTCACTTTATCTCTGCTACTGCTCAACATCTTTCACTCCTCCTCCAGTGTTTGTTTCTGCAACGCATTGCTCAAAAATGTAAAAGCTGCCCCGTCATAAGTAAAAGCCCCAGAAGCATGTAGCAGTGAATAAACAAATTGTTATTTGGCATCCTTCTTAAAAGTTGTTATTTTCCTGTCTTGGCTGTTCATTAAGACAGATGCATAAAACATCTGTACCGGTCATCATTCACTGCCAGGATCCTGGCTCCTCCAGCACAGCCCAAAAGCCCATTTCGCTAATCGAGGAGAGAGTTAGCAGCAATCATTCTGACAATAATGCTTTCATGGTCATCCCTCACTGGAGGAGGGAGGGAGCTGTGAATGTGGCATGTACATGTGCTAAAAAATATCACCCAGGATTTCACAGGGTGCAGGCTAGAAGACATTCAGAAACATTAGTTCTTTTTTAAAGCTAATAATTGCACGGGAATCTAGTTCAATATTCAACGCCGTGACTGATGTGAAGGCTAAAAGTATAATTGCAGGGCAGCTCTGGAAATTGGAGTCCTGCTAGGTACTTCTCCAGGTACATATTGCATTGTTGTGTGCTGGATATTTGCTGTGTTTACAGAATATGTAGATATTTACCTAAAAGATCTCATGGTGCTTTGTGCAGCAGGGATTGTAGGCATAAAAGCAATATTTAACCCAATTAGTAAAATCATTTTTCCCCCCCTTTTATGGTCTCACTGTCACATTTCTAAAAAGTGTGAATCTCTTTTGCATCCCCCTACTAAATTTGCAAAATGAGAACTCTAACAATAATTTCCATTAAGCTGTGAAACTTGGTGCTATGTTGGAACTTAGGTATATGTTTTATAATGGAGATACTTCAATAAATTTACTTAAAAAGGTGGTTGCTAGTCATGATAGCGAAAGCTGAATATTATTTTTATTCACAGACAAATTTTATGTGGAGGGGAGGTGCAGAAGGAGTCTTGCCAGTGTTCTTTAGAAATACAAGTTTTTCCACAAATACACTTAATTTTTTTTTTTTTTTTATAATTTTTGTCAAACTTTCAAACTGGTTTGTTTTTTTTTTTAATCTCATACTGAAGAATGGTTTTGTGTTTTGAAAAGCCACATGAACAATATCTGGATTTCAGAGAAAGAAATAATTTGGTCTTGAATAATGTCCCTAAAAAATACAGCAAAATTTTCTCGCAAAAGGCTTTGTCATGAACAAATGGGTCACAAGTTTTAGTGTTGTGTATTCGAATACCCGAAAATGAATCAGTGCATTATGCAGTACTGGACATGTTAAAAGCAGTAAAGAAAAGCGTTACTCTGCTACCTATACAATACCTTTTTTTCTTCCATCTTTGATGGATTCAAACTGGCAGAGAGTAAGATTGGATTGGATGTTGGGAAGGAACTGTTCCCTGGGAGGGTGGGGAGGCCCTGGAATAGAATTCCCAGAGCAGCTGTGGCTGCCCCTGGATCCCTGGCAGTGCCCAAGGCCAGGTTGGACACTGGGGCTTGGAGCAGCCTGGGACAGTGGGAGGTGTCCCTGCCCGTGGCAGGGGTGGCACTGGATGGGATGTTGCCTCTTCAGCTGGCATCTATTTCCTGCTTTGCAGGTGCATTGAACAGCACAATTCCCAGCTACCATGGAGTTTGTTCTTCAGGAGAGGAGTGGGTTAAAGCAAATTTCTTTGGTTTGAATTGTTGTTTCCTGTGGCATGTGTTTGTGCAAACACAAAGTGACTGGTAAAACAATAACCATCAGAACTGCACAGGCATGGTGCTGATGGCAGGAGGGTCACGAAGGAGCGCAGATGTTTACACAGCCCCACACTTGCTGCTTGTGGCAGGATCAGCAGATGTTTCTTGAAAAACTAAGTGAAATATGCAAAGATTTATGGTAGTTCTTAGTTTATAAGATATATTTGACAGTCCTGAGGTGTCCCAAGAAAATTCCATCTCTTGGGTAAAACATTTTCAGTGTGCCCACATTGATTTCTAAAGTACTTACTGATTAGAACACAAACATTTACAGTAAATAAGTTATCTGTGAATTCAAGTAGGGGTTTTGTCTTTAAACAGCTTGTGCTTTTAACACATTTCTTCTCAAGCCATAATTATCCAGTAAGTCATTTCATGATTCTTATTCCCAAGACAAACAGCACACTGTAACAGTTCATGTTCGAGGAGTCGGCAGCAAGCTTGTGATTAGTGCTGGAGCTCTGATTGTTGTCAGGTCACGAGGAGGGAACTCTGCTCCGGAGTGATTGACGTGCCTGTGATGGGCAGCTGAAGCTCTGGGAATGTCTTCATCCTCCTGAAACAAAGTGCAAACTCTGGAGCTGATGCTCTGTGGGCTACTCCTCATTTCACGTGCTAGTCTGAGAAGAGGTCAGAGACTGGTGAAATTATCTAACAATTATAACTGCAGAGCTTTCTGCCTTTGGGGAAAGGGAACTCCTTTCATATTCGGTATTCCTGGTGCAATGAAGCAAGTGAGAAAATTGCAAGTGCCTTTGGAGGGAATCCATTCTTATCCTCGCTGCTCTACACTGAGGAAACATTTGCATGGGGAGTAAAACCTCTCTGTAGTGCAGAGCCTGACGCAGTCCCAGAAGATGTGGAGAAATCAGGAAATGCCCACCTAAATAACGTGATTTCCCCACTGTACACAATGTGTAAAAGGTAGCAAGTAGTGCTGGTTTTTAATCAAGCACATGTTTTAACTTTAATAGCAAGAATAGTGCACAGTCTAAGAGTATTAAGCTTATTTGCATATAAATATATATACATAAATATGTGTGTGAATGTGAGCACGTGTACATAACATCAAAAATATGAAGTCTGCTGATTGGTTTAACTGGGTTACAGTGATAAGTATCTTTAGCAGGTGGAGGTTCCATTAAATGAATGTCATTTCTCCTCTAACTAGCTGCACTTTTCATAACTCTTTCTTCGTTTATCTTCCTGTTCATAACAGCTAGAACTCAGTGCTGCAGAACTAGAGACAGAACATCAGATGTTTGAAGTGACCTCCCTTCGTGTACCTGATTCTGCATTTATTTACTTTTTATGCAGTTCATGTGCTCAGAATTAAGTTTGTTACAAGATTTTGCCTGGGCAAATGTCTTGCCTTTAAAGAATGAAGGGCAGAATTGTTTCATTTTTGCTGTTGCCCACAGATCAATTGCACTTAGTTTAATTTTGGCCCCAAAGCTTCTCTTTACTAAACAATATAAAAATCCAATTGTACTTTTGATAAGCGGAATCAAATATATTTAAAATTATTTGGGCCTCAATGCAGATTTTAAAGTAAACTATGAAATCTACATGGTCCTCTTGCTTGAGCCAAGTGATAAACATGAACCTGATATCAGGAGCAAAAACCTGCAGAGGAATTGTGCACTTTCAGGTAAAGTAGTTTCTGTGCAGAGGATCCCATTCCCATTCCTTTAATTCAGGAAGAATTTCTCTTCCTAACAAGGCAGAAGGGTCACATGCACTTTTCCAAACAAACTCTCTCCTGGCATTAGTTATTAGCAGTAAGAAGGGAGAACAATATTGCGTGGAATCCCAGAAACAAAGAAAGATGCTTTGTTTTAGTACAGATTCCTTTGGCTTTTTCTTTATTTTTCTAACCCTCGGCTAAGCTTTTTTTGATTGACCCCTTGACTGAGCTCAGGTTTGGTTTGATGCATTTTCATCTTTGTCATTCATACAAGCACAGGTGATAGCCATGACACACTTGCTGGAGCTGATACCCTGAACACTTCTGTAGTCATTCAGAAAAGTGACTGTTCTGCTTTCTGCCTCAATCTTGTTGCAGTCCAGTGTGTCCAAGAGAGAATGTATTCCTGGCATGGCAATAACTAGAGGTAGACATGAGTGCTTGTGATCATTAAAAGAGGTTTTTCTGTACGCGTCTTACAGAGAACTGAAGTTAAATACATTGGGTTTTTTAATGTACTGTGTTAGATTTAGAGTCCTCTGATCTCAGTGGAGAAATTCCCATTTTGTTTAGTGGATTTTAGATGTAGCCTCTCATAAGAAAGTCTCCTGCAATTTTTTCCTCTCTAAATTATTGTGTGTGAGCTTTATTCCTTTGGGAAAATGCATGAGGAAATGTCTCTTCCTTTTGTCATACAAGAGTAAGACAGAGTTTCTTTACCTCTTCATCTGCTTAGTAAATATTTTACCTGATATTTTTCAGAGTGGAAAAAAAAAATTACTTTTTATGACAATTAATATTGTTTAGCTCAGATACATTAAATGTATGTAGTGGGGCTTGTTTAAGCTTATGTACAAAATGCCTCTATTTCAATTTCAAGTGATAAAAAATTCTATTTTCTGTTTGAGCTTGCTGTGTATGTGTACAAATTACAAATCTACTTTCAGTAAATGGAATATAATAGTTATTTACTTGGTAGGATTAAAGCTTAAAGATATATATAGAAAACTGTTATTTTATCATTTTCCACTTTTTTTTTTCCTTCATGTTCCCTCTCTGTCTGAGAAGTATATCAACCCTCTGATATTTTATCATAATTATGCCTGTAGATCAAATGGCTGTGGGACTGTGAGACTCGAGGAATGTGCCCAGTCGATAACAATGGTGCTTGTACATAAAAAGACAATAGAACAGGTGATAAAGCACAATCTGTTTGCTCAGTGTTGTTGATACCTTGATCAGGATGTGAAGGGAAATATTTCACGTTGGTTTAGTTTCCTGTTCAATAGAATTTAGAACAAATCTTTCCTCGAAAAGGAAAGGCTTAACTTTCTCATTCAGTCATGTTTGATGTGTGTTCTGAGGCAATTAAACAAGGGAGGGCCACATAGCCTGAACGGACCTAAAGCTGCAAACGTTTGTGTTTGAACAACACAGGGAGCGATGCAGGTTTGATGTTCAGAGCACCTGGACACCACTGTGCAATAAAAAGGTTGTATTTTCCTTAAAATTCTGCTCAGTTGTTCAGAACCTGGTGGAAATCTGGTTTTGGTAACAGGGCAGTTGTAGCTTTTTAAGAAACAGAAATTGTAAATAGGCTCAGCGCACTTTAAAGGCTTAGATTTTGTCGTAGTTGATGGCTCATTGTGTTGGACTTAACATAATTCAATTATCTGTGTAAACTGTATGCTGTGTACTGGAGACTGCATTCTCCTGCTGCCACTGAGCACGAGGCACCAGGGGGGAGTTGCTGAATCATAAATCATCAACCAGCACGTGGGATTTAAGGTGATGCTGGCTCTGGTTGCATCCCACCTGTGTCAGAACAGGCTGGCTGAACCTCATGGACTGTCCAAGCAGAGAACTCCTTTATCTCAGCTCTGTTTGCCAGTGAATCTAAATCCTAAATCAAGTGTAAATACTAAAATGTTCATCAAGAAGCAGCCTGGAATATTGTTTGGAATGTGCACAACGTGCTGTGAGCTAATGCAGTGTAAGAAGTTCAGAGATGTGCTGTGGCTTGAAAGGAACAAGTACTATATTATTATAAATTATATTTCCTTCCTCTAGAGAGCTACAGAGGTCAGCTGAGCATGATAGCAGCAGTTTTGTACCACTAATGACATTTTCATCATGATTAGAAAAAATTAAACGTGTGAAACAGCTGCTATTAGACTGATCCCAGATCTGAGCAAGGGAACAGCAAGATGGAAGCAGGGAGGACTGATGTTCCCTGTTGGTGTGATTCTTCTTTCCTTTGGTATCACAAAGGATTTTTTCTGGCTTTATGCAGAGAAAAGGAGGAAGCAGTTTGGAAAGATCATGAAAATCACATTTCCAAGCTTCCAAAAAAACAACAAGGCTTGTGTCAATTGAACTGTGTCAGTGAAGGAGGGTTTGGGGACCTGCAGAAATAAGGAAAGAGCTGGTAGTGCTGCTGCTGTGGGTCTCCACAGATCCAGGCAGGAGAAGAAGTGTGATAAACATGGATATCTCAAGGCTGCTGCTGCTGCAGTTTCCACGGTGGGAAGGCACAATCTCTGCTGACCTTGTCTGCAAACAAAATTCCAGAGGACCTGGCTGGATTTTTTTTTTTTTGTTTTAGCTGGACCCCTACATCGGCCTGCTTCGTCTCTCCAAGAGTCAGCCTGTTCTGCTTCGGAATCCTCAAGATTTTCTGGTTTTATGTAGGTACAAGGTGATAATGAAATGCTGGTGCCTGTTCCATTCAGTTAATGAAATGCACTTTTGATCTAGAACCTGTTAAGCCAGTGGAGTTAGAGCAGAAGGATGAAGCACAGGAGAAAGTGGAAAAGTCTAAAGAAAAAGAATCATCAAATCACTAAAGAAAAACATGATATGTTATTCTGTTCAAGAGCATCACCACAAAACTGGTGGCATTTGGATGAGCGTATTTCATATTTGTATGTGTAACACCAGAGCCACCATCACAGTTTTTCTGTTCATCTCTAAAACTATCTTTATATTTTTCACTAGTTCCCTCTTATGCCATGGAGCTGCTATCACTCATTGTTAATGAGAACAAAAACCAGCAAAAATTCTATTTGAAAGTCCTTATACCCCAAACAAGTGATTGGATGTTTGGCTTAAGAGCTGTGTGTGCTCAGCCTTTATAACTAGGGCATATTTTTAGATACTTATCATTGTTTTAGGTTTCACACATGTTTGAAAAGCCCTTGTGACTAAGTGTATCATTAAAGGAATAAACACAATCTTGAGTCATAGAAAATATTTTCCCCAAGTTTTATAGATACTCCAGCTCTCAGCTTCTATCAGATCTTTGTTTTCTCGAGATGAAAGGCTGAGAAGAACCCTGTGAATGAAAAGAAACAAGTTTCTGGTCCCTGCCCCAAGTGATCCTTCCTGATATTTTTGCAAATGTGCAAACTGTGATAGGAGAAAAAGACAAATTGTGGGAGAGAAAAGTAAATAACCTTGTCTGAAAGTAATTTCTCCTCTCCTCTTCCAGCCTGTCAGGATGATTAGCTCTGTGGGGGGTGGTGGGGAAGCACAGGAGCCCTTGAATTCCCTGTGTGAGGAGTGGTGGCTGTTGGACTGTGTGCAGCCCCACCTCCCAGCAAGAGGCACTGCTGCAGCTGCAACCATCAGAAGGAGAACAGCAGGAACCGAGCCTGGCACTGCTTGATTTTTCGGCCTTTTTTGGCCTGCTATGTCTGTCTTTTCAGTTAAAAGCTTCAGTTTAGGACCAGTTTCCCCCTGGGGTGCTCCAGGCAGTGTAAACAGAGTTCTGTCAGCTTCCCCCACCTGTTCCACAGCATCCCTCCAGTGCTCTCCCACCCGGCTGTGCAGCCCCAGACACCCAGGGATGGATCCCTGCAGTGCTGCCCCCAGCTCGCCTTCCTCCCCACACCCTCCCTGGGGGCTGTGACAGGTCCATCACACCTCAGGCTCCCTGCACTGAGTCAAGCACCCAAAGTACTGCTGGTTTAGGGCCCCACAGAGGCTGCACGTGGGCCACAGGGGCTCTTGTTGTGGGGTCTCTAAAACATTTCCTATTCCAGGCCAGTGATTTGGGTCATGACCCTGGTGTGAACCACACCTGACACGCTGAAGATGGAAGCTCCACTGCAAAACAAACCTGGAAAGTGAAGAGCCGCTCTTCTGTTTGATCTTGGTGCCCACCCACAGCTCTAAATGTCCTTTCTATTTAACAGTGGCGCTTTGCCTGCATTGCTTCTGGCTTTTTAACTTTATTATTTAGCTTTTTTAACTTAAGTCGTGGTCATCAGTGGTGGTAGCAGCAATCTTTCCATCTCCAGCGCATGAAGCTGCCATATTCACATGTGAGTGTTTATCTACCTATCAGAACTCTGCCTGTCTATATGTATTTGGTTTAGACATGTGTCTGTGTGGGCATAAAAATGCAAAGGGGCGAGAACCAGAAAGAAGCCCATGTCGAGAAGTGAAGGTTAAGATCATTATTCGTGTCTACCTCTACTCTAATGCTCCCCACAGCATGAAGAAGGTTTATACTTGATTCCTCCCTGTCCTTGGTAAATCCTACAGCATACAGCAAGTGAAATAAAACTAACACTGGAGCCTGGCTAACCACAACCCTCTGCTGCAAACAAACCATTGTTTGAGGAAATTGAACGTAGGGAGAGCTTTCTGCAGTTTCTTTCCTCCTTCACGTGCCTGTGACTTTGGGACCGTAAATGCATTTTATAGCTAACATCCACCAGAGAAAGCAGAAAGCTGTTTAGTGTTCATAGAATCACAGAATGGTTTGGGTTGGAAGGGACCCTCAAAATCTTTTTCCATCCTTTTCCACGGGCAGGGACACCTCCCACTGTCCCAGGCTGCTCCAAGCCCCAATGTCCAACCTGGCCTTGGGCACTGCCAGGGATCCAGGGGCAGCCACAGCTGCTCTGGGCACCCTGTGCCAGGGCCTGCCCACCCTCCCAGGGAACAATTCCTGCCCAATATCCCACCCAGCCCTGCCCTCTGGCACTGGGAAGCCATTCCCTGGCTCCTGGCCCTCCAGCCCTTGGCAATTGTCTCTCTCCATCTTTCCTGCAGCTCCTTCAGGCCCTGCAAGGCCACAATGCAAGAAAATGTAGAAAATTTACTTAAAGCTGTAATTGTCATTTGAGAGGCAGAGAAATATTCTTCATAAATCTGAGGCAAAGGCTCATATTTTTAAGTGGGAGTTGCATCATTTCCTGCTATTCCTGTGTTCTGTTGTTATTTCTTCTAAGGTGAACTGAAACCAAGCCAATATTTACATGCGACTCCTACTTGCTTGTGATGAGCAACAACTCTGCTTTTACTTTTAGTGCTGCAGCTCTGTCAAACTTCCAATTTTGATGCATCACTAATTTTCTATGTCTTGGTTTTGGAAAGCTGTGCATACCCACATATTAATGTACCTTAACTACACATTTAGCTTTAACAGTGGCCTGCAGGGTACTGAGGATTCTGTAGGGCCACTGGTTCCCGTACTGGATACATCTGAAACACCTCTGGAATGTGCAGTTGGACATGGTAACTTCAGTTTCAGAGGGAGAGCAGTCAGTTTGCAAGTGGCAGTCGTGGATTTCTAGGTGGCTCCTCCTCCATCCTTGAAAACTTGAAGTACAATATAGATTTGTAAATCAGAGTGAATTATTTGAATTTAGGCAATCTGAGAAAAAAGGAGAAAACCTGTTTTCAAAATATAAATTATCTAACCTGTCTTTATCATCTTTAGAAATGAGCTGTCAGTGAGAGCATTATTGCCTAACAGTGAGATCCTAATTTTCCTTTCTCTCATCAGCCTGCTCTCCTTTCAGCTTTCTTGGCTTTCCAGCAATTGATTTTTCTACAGGAACAAACTTCATGCTACTCAGCTTGCCAACTTTGAGGTATTTTTTTCTTCCTTTATTATTTGTTGTTGCTTCTCCACTATGGTTTCTTAAGATATAAGGTAAGCTGGCCTTTAGTTATTTAGGAAAACAGCCCGAAAATGAATGGCTTTTAGTAATTTCTTTTTCTGCAGTGTATATTCTTCAGTAGTATTTAAGAGCCCGTTGCGTTTTCCTGCTATAACTCAGCAAAGATAGTGAGAAAGGAAGCTGTCACACATGATCTCACGCCGTGTGTGTTTGCACACCTTGACTGAAGCTAAAACAACTCCTAAAGTAGTGAGATACAGCACTCAGAGATACCAGAGGAAGGAAAGTACAATTTATTACTATTTCCTCAATACAGGGCCATTCCTTGAGACCGAAGTGCATCAGCTTCTCCTCTGAACTAGAAAAACAAAAGTATGGGGGTGTTGCCCATGCAAGGGATTAAAGGGAGGTCTGGGAAGAGGAATCAAGTGCCCAAGTCTTTGGAGAAAAGTGTGGTTTCAGAACCAGGCAGAGAACAGCCATGGCCCATAAATTAAAAAAATATAAATTATATTATGGCAGCACTGAGCAATAATTAAGCATCCATGGCAGGCAGTGCTTGGAATTAAAAATAAATATATCAAACTAATTCAATATGAACCTCAAAATCAAGTTTTGATTGAAGTTGCAGCAGAAGGAACCTTTATTTCATGAGAAAAGGAAGGAGGGTCTTCCCGGGCTGTAAATAAATCTGCTATCCATGGCACTTGGTGTCTGTTGATTAGATATTAATACTAATTTATTAAGCTGCACAGCATATTAATTTCACAGAAAAGATAGTAAAACTGATAGAAGGGCACACAGGGATCTAATTGCAATTTTCTTGTGCTTGCACAAGCCACTGACCAAATTTTCAAATGCCAGTGGACATCAAACACTGAAATCCAGGCAGTCCTGCTGTAAAAATTAAACTGCAGTAGTAACTTAGAAGCCAAGTTGTGAAATGATGTGGAAATGTTTCAAGAGAGACAGACACTGAAACGCTGAGAAATTTGATTAACAATCCTGTTTTGGCTCTTTGTTTTCAATCGTGCCTCTTTCTTGCAAACATTTGGCATTTTCTCATCTTTTTCAAGGCAGATCTAAATCTATATGAGTTATGAATTATAGTATAATCTATACTTCTACAGGGTTTTTAAACTTAATCATAAATGGCTGCTTTTGGGCTTTCCATTGGCAGTCTGAGATCTTTAAAGGAATCAGTGATAAAACATAGTATGTTACAATATGTTCTGGAAACAGGGCTGGCTGCAGGGTCAGTTTTGTTTTAGTGGCAGAGAATTTTAGGAATAACTCACTGGCTGACATGGTGCAGCCATCTTCAGCATTCATAATGCATGCTTGACTTGAAATCTTCATTATAGGGTGGTGGATAAACCCCAAAATAATTCTTTCTCTTCATGAAATCCAAAAGAAAGTCAGATTATATGATAAATTAATATTAGTAATAAATTAATACTTGGGGGCATTTAAGTTTGGTTTGGTTTTCTGGTTCCGTTTTTTTGGCTTGGGGTTTGTGTGAAATTTTTAGTATTTTTTAAATCTGACTCAGATTTCATTACTTTTAAAAAAACAACAACAAACAAACAAGGGAAAAAAACCCACCTGATTTTGGTATTTTGAAAGAGAAGGGGAAGAAAAGGGGATTTGTATATACCAGAGTGGATGGGGGGAAGAAATCTTCAAAAAACACCACAGCAATAAGGGACCTTTCCTTTACTACTTTGAGTGGGATTACAGGTTCACAGAGTTTATGGTTTGCCAGCACAGGATAATACATGAGCTTTCTGCTTTATTTCAGAAGTGGAACACCATGAGAAATTTTCTCCTTTGATTAAAACTTGCTTTTTTCTGTGACTTGGCGTCCAGTTATTATCTCCAAACCACCTCTGACCCGGCTGGAAGCTGTGCTGCCGCTCAGTCCATTTTATCCCAGTCAATATCCACAGGTTTGAGACAAAAAGCACCAGATCAATGTTTGCAGGCAGCTGTTCTTGGCCAGGCTGGCTTTACTCTTCCCACTGTGTCTTGTTTGTGTATTTGACATGTGCTTTATGAATTTTGGGACACGGGATGCTGCTCAGTCTGGTGCATCCTGTTCTGCGAAAATCTGGAACTTCTCCCTGTGCTGCTTCATTCTGCTCCAGAACAGAATTTCATGTCAGCCCCCAGTAAGATGATGGAAACTGCTCCTCAGTGCACTCAGGAGCCAGAGAGCTGAAATAAGATTTACAAAGAAGCAGCAGTTCATCGATGGGCAGTTTTGAAAAGCTTTCCAAAGTTCCTTAGGAACATGCCCTGGCTACTTGAGGCTGCCTGCTCCAGCAGAACGTGGATATGGCAAAGCATCCCCTTAGTCCTACTGATTCCAGAGTCCTTCCAGGTGTCACACAGAATGCATTTGGGTGTTTTTTAAGGTTCTACATTTTCTTTTCCTTAACGGTTTGCTGTCCCTTCAGTGTGGGGCAAACTGAACCTTGTAATATTTACAACTTTCCTCTTTCAAATGCTGCACTGTTGCTGTTAAACCTTCTCCAGAAGAGGGGCTACCACCTGGGCTGAGATTCTGAGCTGAGTTGGTGATAGGAACAACTGCAGTAAAGCTTACTCAAGACTCTTCCAGACTAATTTAATTTGGCTTTTATGAGCCCTAAGCTACAAAAGGAAAAAAAAACCCAGCTAAATAGTCCTTAAGTGGATATTCCCTCTCTGTGGAGGAGTGATGCTGTTATTGGACATCTCAGCGAGCCTTGAGCAGCTTGTTCACTTTTCCTGTCCATTCTCTGCCCTTGCAGAGCCCCACATCCCCTCGTGCAATGCTTTGGTTTTCTGGGAGCTCCCTTGCAGAGCCAGTGGAACCGTCCTGACTCCTGATCTCAATCAGACCCTGCTAATGTCAATTATTACTCTCCCAGTTTGCAAGCAGGCCACATATATCTGATTTAATGCTTGCATTTCTCTGAGGGTACACGTTCCAACTTAGGTGAATGAGTGAGCCAGGAAATAACTTGGGGTTTTAATTCTTAATTATGAAAAAACAGTTTGAATTAAGACAAACTACCACCATCCCCCAAGGGGAGCCCACAGAAGAGGGTAAGAGGTCATTGTGCTCTGGGGAAATTGGGTCAGAACAAACCCACATTTTTTTCTATTTTTAATCCAGATTTGGCTGGCGTTAAATGATCATGGACAGATGGAAGAATCCCATGCAGGAGGTCACCTGGTAATTTTTTTTTTTTTTTATTTTTTTGGCCGGGCTGACTGCAAATCCATCAAAATCTCTGGTTGTTAGAACTGCTAATGGGTTCCTAATTAGAAATTAGCCAGCCATATTAATAATACATAATGTTTCTTAAGTCTGTCAAGCAAGAGGATTAAACTGTGAGCAGCCTAACTGCCAGGCTGATTCAGGCTTATTTAAGAATATGATTTTACACACAAGTTAGCCTTTTACCTCATCATGAACAAATAGTTTTCAGGTGAGCTGTAGCAATTTTTGTCAATTAATTCTACACCAACCTGTTTTAATGACCCAGTCTGAATATTTAAGAACTTCACAGTGTTAGTGGTGTACAGCAGTGTTTGTATGGATCTAGTTATTTCAGTAAGAAAAAAAAATTGCTCATTTGGCATTTATGAAGTAGAGAAATAAGTTGCCTTCGTCAGGAGATGTGAAATTAGTAAACCTACCTGATTTAGGTTGGTTGCTTTTGTCTGATCAATAGAAAATAATGTTTTGTTCAGAAAAATCTAAATTAATTCAAGTTGATTACAATTAAATAAAGTACTACTAGGATTTTTAAAAAAGGGATATTTCTTGCTTTAATTTGCTTCTTGAAGACTCTCTAGGTTAATTTTATTCTGTACTCCATTTGAGACAGCAGAAATGGGCACAGACAAAATTGAGAAAGTGGTTGGAAAGTTGTTTACTTATGTTTACTTCACTGGAGCAGTGTATTTTTATATAAGTGAAATTACAGTTAATGTTACTGTGGGTTTATTAATATCAATCAAAGAGAAAGAGGTGTTAGCATCAGGCAGACTGGATTCAAGTTTGGAGGTAGAAGAGCCAGGGAAATTTCGATGCCTTGTCTGGTTCTGCAGAGGTTGAACAGCAAACATCTAAACTGGAGATAGAATTTTGGATTCAGTCTTTATGTCCCAGGGGACCCTGGGATCTGACTCGGTCCTGAAAAGCAGGAATTTAGAAAGTGCCGTGACACACACAAATCCAAAGCCCTGCTGTGAAACACTCAGGTGTCCCAGCCAGCCCCAGCAGAGCCCCTCGGTTCAGCCCAGGCTGAAGGCCAGGGATGGCCACTTTGCCAAAGCTGCAGGAAATATTTCGAGACCTTTTAGCCAGGACATTTCAAAATATTTGGTTAGAACCAAATTATGTGTTTTGATTTATTAAAAAAATAGGGTATGATCTAATAGCAGCACCCACTTAGGACAGACAAGACTCTCTAACACCTTAGAGTTAGAAAGTGTGTGTTTATTTCCAGCGCCGGGCGGCTGCGTGGGATCGTTCCCAAAGGATGCAGTGCAAAGTTACAGAGCAGTACAGATTCTATTTATCTACAAAAGTCTTAAATATTCAAAATACAGAATACATATTAATAGCATTGACACCTCCCATTCCCCGCTTCGTATAGTAATTAGCAGAATATCTATTAAGCATGCGTGGTTCAGCTTTTTAATTGAGTCTGGGGTCTTTTTGTTTGTAAATGATGAAGTAAACTCATCTCCCTCGTTTTGACCTTTTTCTTCCTTCTTGATATTTGACAATGCACATCCTCTTTGGATGACCCCCAAGACCTTTTTTATTGCTTCTAAATAGGCGTTCGAATAGAGAAATTAGTAATTGTCTACATTTCTTTGGATCTATTGATTAATGTTTTCTGTTTCTCATTCTGAGCACAGCTGAGTGGCAGGTAATCAGTTATTTTGTTTCTTCAAAGCCTGTTCCAGGCCTACTTCTTTAACTAATTACTAACTTTTGATTAACTTCAGCTGGGTTTACTTATAAGGTCTACTTTAACTAATTCTAATAAAGCTAATTCTGCCTAAGAGCTTAATTTTTAAACTCTATGTTTCAGTTTGTTAATGAACAGCATGCGCAAGTGTGTTGAAGTTGGATGAGATCAAGGAGAATACTTCTGCAAAAAACTGAGAAATGTAACAGAATTTCACGGAATTGGACCCTGATAATTTTTCAAAAAGCTTTTTTTTAAAGCAGAGAGGTGTTAAAATTATGTGTGCCACATAGAACCTTAAATGATGAGGATATTTTGGTAGATTTTTCTGGTTTTATCCTGTTTAAAAAGGTGTTACGAATCAAGATAATGGTGAGACTCGGAGATCTGAAAAGTTCTTTCCAGCCTAAGCGATTCTTATGTTTCTAAGAAAGGGCAAAAGAGGGAAATACTTTCATTCAAGGGATTGATGCTCCTCATTTCCTTGTACCCTGATATTTTCAAAAAGCCACTTGCTTCAAAGTATCAGACAACTGAGGAATTGATTTGGACTTGTAGGTGAGTTCAGAAGAAATGTGTGTGCTGTGGTCAATATTTTAGTTTTAATGGGAATTTGAGTATTCCAAAGCTCACTCAGACATTTAATGGGCATTTTAGACTTCACTAAGGCCCAAAGTAATGTTCTCTAATTCTTGCAAATAAATATTTTAAGGTTTCTCTTTTCTAATGTGAGTGCTCAGATAATTGAGGCAAAGAGTTGGTGTTTAATAATTGCAATTAATTTTAATTGTAAATGTACATTTCCAGAGGAGAAACTACCCAGAGCACCTTTGCAGTTTTTTCAAATTTGAACAGTAAATCCTGAAAGTGCCTAAAGCATTAAAAGCAAACAACAACAAAGGTCCCATAATTGTTGATTTAGGCTACATTAAAATTAAATAAACTCTTAATAAGTAAAAAATAAGCTAAAGTGAGTACCTCATTAATCTCATTTTAAGTAACTAGAAGCAAAGCAACTGTGTGTTGAGTTTTGGCAGAGGTGCTGGTGAGTGTTTTGTTGGCAGAGGAGGGTACAGATTGTGGTGGAATATTGCCTGAAAGCTGCAGGATTTCCTCAGACAGTGGTGCTGATTCATGCAGTACAGGCAGAACGCTTATTAAAACTTATTAAGAGTGGCTGGAGTGTCCTAATTAGTGTTCTGTGTTCTCTGCCTGTTCCTGTGATGGCACTTGAAGGTCAAAGAAAAAAAACAAAGGAAAACAAATTAAATTAAGTGAAAGATGCAGGGACATTTCTGCATATTTCTTTTCAGCAAGGAGATCCTTTTTAAGCAGTTATTTGTATGATTCAGATGGGGACACAGTGGTTTTGCTCCTTCTTTAAATACGAGTTTATACAATTTTGCTCTTTGGGAGTTGGCAAAGTGCTGGTAATTTAAGCTTTTTTTCTGTAATATTCACTGAAAAAAAAAGTGCTGCCTTTTGGGTTGTGGGGGTACAAACCAAAGATCTGCAGACTTGCTGGAAATAACTGGGCTTTGTCTGAAGAGGCCAAGTTGCTGTGGCCTAGGGGTAACCTCAAATTAATATTAGGATGTCATAGCTGGGGGGAATGGGGAATGATGTCTGAGTTTGAAACTGCAGATCTATGTCTGGGGGTGGCTGTGCTAAAGTGTTTCTCATCAAATTTGAAAAAAAAAAAATTAATTTTGCTTTTGAGGGATATTAATGACTTTATGGTAAAGCTTAATGAAAACCCCGGTATATAATAACTGCTCTCTTCCTTTTTTTTAGTATATGTGCATTTATGATTAGAGTGGTCATTCTTAAAAGCTCTAAGCGTGGGTTGTGTTGGGGAATGCTCAAAAGTCTAGCAGAAAGATGCTCCCTGGATTTGAAATGGGTTACACTGGAATTCAGGATGTTGCAGCAAAAGCCTTATCCTTTTTGCTGAGGAAATCAGCAGAATTTGTGTCACCTTTTTTTCCCTGCCTGCCCATAGGCAGAGCTTTGGTCAGAGCACTTCTGCTTGGCTTATGCCACAGTTAATTCAGTGGAATCCCCAGAAACCTTTCCAGTGCCCATTGTTTTGGTATCAGAAGCAACATCAGCCATAAAAAACCCCACCAAAACAAACAAGCAAAAAAAAACCAAAAAAACCCAACCAACCAAACAAGCCCTAGAGGAAAAAAATGTGAGGAAGAAGCTGGAATATACAAGGTGCCATTATATTCTCGAATCACCCAAGAAACCGTGGTTCTGTTTCCAGGATACAGCTCTCAGCACGTAAACATAAACTCTGCTGCATTGTTAGCCCAACCTTGCAGGAGCGCTCTGCAGCCAAGAGATGCTATCACAGAGGTGTGAATGTGTCACTCAAAATGAGAGGAGCTGGTACTTCTCATGATCTGTTTGTTTTCGAGATTTTACAGTGTTAAAGCAAACTGTGTTAATTCCTGGTTTACAAATGGAGGAGGCCTTCGTGTGCACTCTATCTGTGGTGAAACTCGCAGTTTAGCTCGTAAATGGAGCCAAATCAGACAAGAACAGCTCAGTTAGATACGAGTGCAGTGAGAAGCAGAAACAAATGTGAGCTACTTCTTATTTTACAACTTACCCCTTTTAAATCTCTGTGTAATCTGAGAGAATTCTGAAAACTGCTGAAGGATCTGGGAGGAGTGCATGAACACGTTTATGGATGGCACTTTCAGCTGGAATAACTGAGTATGAATTAATACTAGAAAATAAACTTTAATTAAAAAAAAAAATTCCAGAGCCCAATTTGATTGCTGCCATTGGCTCTGGAGAACTCTGACTGGGAACCTTTGCTGGGTTCTTTGTTGGCCTGACAATTAAAACAATTCACTGGCAGAAGACAGAGCCTGGCTGCAGCAGAAAGGAGCAGCTACAGGAGGAGTGTGATGCAAACCCAAGGGATGCTCTACCATTACTTTGTTCTTACATAACCTGAGGGGTTTTTTGCTGAGAGCCAACAATATTTCTGTCCCCCCATACACACCTGATTGAACAAACTCTTCAGACAGCACAAAGTCATTTCAAATAGTCTGTGCTCCCTGTAGTCTTAGAAAGTTCTGCCACTTGCCAAAAAACCACAGCAGCAGCTGGTCACGGAACACTGGTCAAGAAGTTGGTCTGGAGGGAATAATGCCATTTCTTTCAGGCCATTACAGCATTTCAGAAGCTTTGAAGGTTTGAGCCCAAACACTGAATTGCAGTTGCAGTAACAGCTACTGTTGATCCTGTGCTGAACCACACTGTGCAGGGAGATACGTGCTCACAGGTTTATCTGCTCTTCTTAGGTGGCAGAGCACCAGAATTCAAACAAAAATTATGGGCACTGGGATTATGGTCACAGGATTTCCTGTCCAGACTTGGGTGTTTTTCAGCTTTTCCAGGAAGGGGCAGAAACCAAGATGAAGGGATGCTGAATGATCAGTTCCAGCTCCTGGACCGTAACATTTTAGATTAGGAATCACCCAGTCTCGAGATTTCAATTTGGAATACAGTAAAAAGCTAAATTTTAGTTTTATTTCTCTAATTTTCTTCAATAGCAAAATTCTCTGTGCCCTGATCCATTCTCCAACTTGTCCAATATTGACAAAAACATCTTCTCAGTATTCCAGATTGTTCTTGCCCAGCAGCGCTGTTAATTTCTGAGATGTCCTTGCAGGATTGGATTTCCCTTTTCCTTTCTCCTGCAGCAGAAATTCCCCCCATCCCCACCTCCCCCTCTACATCCCCTTGCAGTGGCATTTGTTGCTCCCAGGTGTGCTGGGGGAAATGCCATTAGAAGCTTGCAAAGTCTTTTCATTTTTTGACAAGTCTTTCAAATAGTTCACCTTTCTGTCGACCTAGTAGCTTGTCAGCTTCCCCTCATGTTCTTTTCCTTTATAGAATCTTTACCATCATTCATTTGGAAGGAATAAGTTAGTTCCTGGAGTTGCAAACCTGTTTGAAGTGTCAGAAATATGCCTGCACTCACACAAACCCATGTTAGCAGAGCAGCACAAGCACAGCCAGCCTGGTCACTGGCTAAATGTCTTCAAAGGGGGTGAAACAGGAGGCAATAAGGAAAAAAAAATACTTTTGCACAGACTTAATGTTACAATAGAAGGGAGAATTTTGTGTGTTTGTTTGTGTATTATTCTATGTGCAGTGGACCCCAGGAAATGGATCTCCTGCAGTCAGGCTTAATATAAATAGACACAAAAATGTGAGGGAGTGTTCCACAAGTGGTTTTTGAAACAGAGAGAGAGAGAGGCAGGAGTTAAAGACCTTCAGGAATCTGTTACTTGTTCCTGCCACTGCAGAACTACCGAGATGCATGTTATGAGCAGGAAATGTCCTGTCCTGTTCCAAACCCGGTGTGTCAGACCCAGCCCAGGCAGTGCCGTGCAGGAGGGCTGCCAGCTGCTCTGACACAGGGCTGGTGCTGGCACTGCTGTGCCCTCCCCACCTGAGCTCTGGAGGGCTGAAAGGACCCTGTGAAACTCCCCAGAGCTGCGTGGGGGGAAGGCTGAAAGAGCTGAAAACAGTGATGGAGGAAGGAGCGTTTGCAATGTGTGATGGTGAGCAGGAGAGCTCCAGGAAGGCTGTGCCAACTGCACACTGAATGGGATTTCAGTGATGTATGAATGTGTTTTGAAATGTGTGTTTAAACTAGGTAAGGAAATGAATCTGAACTGCTGTAAAGGTCTGAAGTCCCAAGGATTAGGCTGGAGAGCAGGGCAAGGTCCTGCTTCCCCCAGAGGGTGCTGGGCACTGCCCAGGCTCCCCAGGGAATGGGCACGGCCCCGAGGCTGCCAGAGCTCCAGGAGCGTTTGGGCAGCGCTGCCAGGGATGCCCAGGGTGGGGTTGGTGGGGGGTCTGGGCAGGGACAGGGGCTGGATCAATGATCCCTGGGGGTCTCTTCCAGCTCAAGATATCCTATCATTCTAAATATTACAAAGAAATGTTTAATTTGCAGATCCTGAAAGCTTGTCCCCTGTACTGTTCATTTTTTTTTTATTCACTGGTCAGTATTTGCGTGGTACAATCTGCTGCTCAGACACACAACCACCCAAAATGCACTCAAATGAAATGATCTCCTTTCCTCTAAGTTAACTTTTTAAAAAAAGTAGTCACAGGAAGGAACACTATTTTTTCAGACTTTTATGTGAAGAATTACAAGTGTGGAATAGTGGGTGTAAAGTTAAGTTACCTGAAAGAAACATGATAAATTTAGACTTGAATCTTTTGCTATCATGGCTGTTTTAGAAAATAATAATAATAGAATAATTTTAGTGAGAATAATCCTTGATCTTATGATGAAGGTGTTAGACCAGGATAGATGTAACTGGAAAGAAGTTAAATCCAAGAGGTGTGGTTACCTGAAGTACCAGCGTGTGGAATCCTGTGCAGGCAGGCTGTCACAGCGTGTGTTTGTGTGTTCAGTCGATATCAGGAGGGTTGCTCTGTGCCAGTGGGGTTTGTGTGGTCAGTGCACACAAACCAGGCCACGCTGGAGCTGTAAGGCACATCCTGTGTCTGTCACACCACGGACACATCACAACCAAATGCATAAGAATTTCAACCAAAGGGGAATCAGAGTCTTTCCTATAGGCTCTGCTGCTGCACATTTAGTGACAGAGCTCTGTTTTGTTCTCCTGTGAGCTCCCAGCAGCTCTGACAGCCTCTTCCTTTCCAGTCTGTGGGCAAACTGAAATCCTGGGTGTGGAGTTGTTGTGAGCTGTCCATCAGCATCCACTGACTGGGTTAGGATAATGCAGCCAAACCCACCGAGGGAGGCACCATGTGCTGCTCCCCTCGCCTTTAGCCAGAGCCACATTCTACATTAAACCTTCCCACGTGGGGAGCTGGTCCATTCAAGTGGGCTTCATGTTTTAGAAAGCCAGGATGTTGATATATCCCACATTCAGCATTATGACTTACCTGCAGAGTCAGGAAGGAAGAAAAAAGAGGGGGAGAAGGCAGTGATGAGGAAAAGGTTTGATTTAAAAGGCCTCCTGCATAAACTATTGGAAATGGGTGTGAGCTCTCACCAGGATGCACTGTGAATAAGGAGTTTGTCTTATCTTTACTGGGACTCCAATCTTTGCTATTTAAGCATGAGGCACGTGACTAAAGTAGAAAATATTCCCATTTCCCTGTCTGTACTCCAGCTGGAATGGGTGAACTGGGGCAGGAGCCTTTCACTGGTTTCTGTTTGTGAGCAGCCCCTCTGGTCTTCCATCACCCATTTCTTGGTCAGGACACCTGGGTCACCTGTCCTCCCTCTGCCTGGGGCCACTCAGGTGGACACTGAAGGCTCAGAGGGGTTTCCCTGCCCTCATTTAGTAACCCCTGGGCTGGGGGAATAGAACACAGCAGAATTCAGTCTGCAGCAAACTGCCCTGGAGAAATGCCTCTCCAAAAGATTCTGGGAGTCTCTACAGTCAGATGAGAACAAACTTTCACCCTCTTCACAGAAGCCCAGCTGCACCCAGGTCAGTGTGAAAACTCCTTTTGCCTTCTTGGTCCGTGGAGCACCTTGGGATGCCCCAAGCACATTCTCAGTTCTCAGAGTTTTCTTTATCATTCCCTCATCATTATATGTCCTGTTAGGTTGGTAACAGTCAATTAGGAATGACAAACAGCATAAATGCCACCTCTTTCTGGCTTATATTTTGATTTTTAATAGCTTTAAATAGAATGGGTCTATTGCCTAGAAGGAGCTAGAATTAATATTTTTTTTTTTTAGTTAGAATTCACATACTTGGTTTAAGAAAAGCATCTGAATGTTGGCTGGCTGGTTAGAGTGAAATTTCTTGCTTTAAAAAGTGACAGAAGTGCAACCTGAGGTTTATTCAGCTTATTTCAAGAAAATGGGATGGGAAAAGTAAAGATAAGAGGCAGACAAGTGTTATTGCTAACAATGAATTGATTTTTATATGTACCATTAACTGTAATCTCCTGTATTACAAAGAAAGAAAAAAACCTCCTAAATTCTGCTCTTAACTCTTGCTACTTATTTTGCAAAAGTTAAACTTAATTTCACTGTGGTGTTTCCTGTTCCTGCCATCCCAGAAGCTCCTGTCTCATACTTTCCAGTGCTCCAGCTCCACTCCTGTAGAGTCTGGGAATGGCCACTCATTCCACCTGAAGTTAGTGAAACAGTGCTTCCTTTTTTTAATGGCATCTCTATCAGGAATTCTACATTTTCTGTGTTTCAATTCCACATTTTTACATTGTTCATGCCAAAAAAAGATCACTTGTGGAAAATTCCCTACTGCGTTTTGAAAAAAAACCCCATAGTTTGTTTTGCAGAACCAAATAAGAATTTAAGATTTATAAAACCCTGAAATTCCACTGAACCCTTTGTTGAAATGCTGCAAAATCAGTCATTGCAACTATTTGCAGAGTTTGAGATAACAGAGTAGGCTGAAGTGATTAGGTTAGGGGTTAATCTGTGTTAAATATGCTGTGGGATAAAGACAAATGTCAACACAAATTGCCAGAGCTCGTGGTGTCCCCTTGCAGTTATTCCTGCTCCCTGGAGCTCTTTAAGGCAGATTCCAGATTATAATGTGACCTGGAGATGCCTGGGGGAGATGGCTTGGATGGTACAACCAGTGTTGTTGAACCAAATATATCTTATTTTAACAGCTTCACCTCCAGAACACAAAATGTGCTGCTGTAGCTGCAGTAAGAAAAACCAAAATCCAGCACCTAAAATTCCATCATGTGTAAAACACCTTCGGTATCTCTGTCATGCTCGAGGCTGCAGATTTGCCTTAAGCAGCTGAAATTCTGCAGGAATGCTCCAAGGCAAAACTTTGCACAAAATCCCTTAATTGTGATCCCGTAATTTATGTTAATTTTCCTGTGCTGGTGAGTGTCGGTTCCCAGTGCTGCCCCGTGTTTGTAACAGGCTCTGGATGCAGATGTCAGGCACATCAAGCAGTGCAGAGCATGAGGGTTTTCCTTGGATTCCCTCTCCTTGTCCAGGGTGGGCTCTTGGGACAGCCCTGCCTTTGTTGGGCTGAGGTTCCTGTGTTGGGCTGTGGTAACAACCAGGGTGGTTTTGCAGGGTTATTCCAGTTCTAGCTGGACCTGTGTCAATAAAACTGCTTTCACTGCAGTCCCTCGGTCATCCACACCAGGGCTCTGCCTGGAACGTGCCTGAATTTCCCCCCCATCTGAACCCCTGATTCTGTTCCTTGGAGGTGGAGAGAAAGCACCTCTAGTCCTGACAAGAAATGCCATCTTTCACCTACAGCCTACAAATTAAACCTAAACCTGGCCTTGCCAGGCACCCTGGAGGAGTGACTGGGGAGAGATGAGTTTCTCCAGGAAGGAACTGAGACTCTACTTATTTTCTGAACCTTTTGCCCTCCACTGGTTGTGATGCCATGATGATTTTTTGCTTTTCTTTTATACCCCTTTTATACACTCTTTTATATAGCTTTTATGTATTCTCAGTGCTTTTAGCCCACACAGTTATAATTCTTTAAGTTTGATCCCTTCCCTCAGACCCAATATCCCGTTAAGCCAAGAGCCCAAACACCCTGGAAACCCCAGACCCCGAGGGCCTCTCCAGAACACATTCTGTAAACAAAGCCAGGCCCAGCCAGGGGAAGGTTCCTCGCTGAGGGGTCTCGCTGGAGTCCCTCCCTGGGCAATCTTTGATAGATGTGCTAATTAGCAAGGCCTGTAATTGCACACACATCACATCGTGGGGGGCCATTTCTCCGGGGGGCATTTCGGGGTGCATTTCGATGTGCATTTCGGCGCCCCTGAGGGCCCTTCAATAAACACCGAGGTAAAACCCTTTTTCCCTCTTAACTGTGTTCAGCTCTCGTAATTTTAAGACCAGGAAAAGGCATCAGTTGGGTTGCAGATGAAACTGTAACGTGAATACATCCAGAGCTGTGCTCGATGGGGATGTCACTGAAATACAGCAGGATGGGTTACCAGCTGCCACAAATCTTGGTCTGATGCTTTCAAACGTTTTACAGCATTTCTGTAAAAAAGCTGAATTTGATATTTCAGTATTTCAATTGACAGCATTTGGCATTTCAGCAGGATAAACTCAATTTCTGCAAGATAAAATCTACCCCTTATCTTGCTTTGAAGTGTTAATAAAATCACCTGTTTTGCTGCACACATGGTGAGTAATAAAAAAGTATTTCTTTAAGTGACCTAGTAATTATCTACAAATCATCTGCTAAATTTCATGTGGTTTGAAACATTTCACGAAACTTCATGACCTACTAATTAACTACAAACATCTGCTAAATTTAATTTAATTTAAAGTCTTTCCTGAAACAAGGTTTTATTAAAAACTTTGCCTTTTTGTGCTGTTTTTATCATATTCCTATATGTTGTCTTGAAATCCAGTCCAGCTATTGGCAAGGAAAACTGTTTGGAAGGAAGTGGGTTATAAAACTGTTTTTAAATGATTTAATTTGCAATTGTTACAAAGACTTAGCTGAAATGTTTCATGCTGTGATAGATCCTTTAAATATTGTGATACCAGAGACAGCTGAGTGATGTACTGAGAGCACAAATTTATCAGCTCTTGCCTGGTATTATGTTATAATCTAGTCTGAGTGAAGGTGAACCTGAATGCTGAATGAAAGCAAAGGAAGCCTAAACAAAGTCTGAAGTCCCAGTTTTTTGCTGGGCTATCCTCTAACAGCACCCCCACACTGCCAGACAGTTCCTTCAGCTTCAGTTATTTTTTAAAAATGTAGCTTCACTGAGACAGTCAAAATCACAGTGTTTAAGAATATACTTCACTCATTTTTTACATGGGGCATGAACTTCAGGAACAAAAAATTTTATTATTGGAACTGGTGACTACTAAAGGTCAGAAATCTTCCCTTCTGATGCGTTTTCTGGATTTTGATTGCTCCTAATAAGCTTCAGTACAAGCTCTGAAGGAAGTGAATTGTATATTTAAATCACTTTAGAGCAGATCAACCATTTTTAGGACAAGGGAGGAACTGGGATTTTAATTTATGCATTTATTTATTTATTTTAAGAGAAAAGGATTTATAGCTGAAGGTAGAGGAATTAATTTTTACCACAAAGATGTATCATCAGCATCTCCCAGCCAGCATTGCAGGGCTTTCCCTTCTGGTTGATCCAGCTGTGCTGAGTGCTTGTGTGCTCAGGTTCTCCCTCCCCACCCCACCAGTAATACCCTGATGGCTTCAGTGATGCAGAACCCAAATGACCTGCCAAGACATCAGCAGAAAAAAAATCACTCATGCAACTAAATGCAGTATCGGTGCTGTCTTATTGAAGTATCTTTCACTTGTTTGGGCTGTGGTTTGTTGCTTGGTTGTCTCTTTTTTCTTGGTTTTCATTTAATATTCGTTTTTTCATATCTCGGTTCAGCAAATTAATGAAAATGCAGCCTATGAAAACAAAGAAAGTAAAGGTGGCCTTTCCAGTCCCTTAAATGATGCTGCTCCTCAGTGCTGGGGGTGACTGCTGACCCAAGTGAGTTTTGGACTGGCGGTCCAGGGGTGTTTTCTGCGTCCTGTGCAATCCTGCCGTGGTTTCTGGTGGTTCAGACAGGCTGTGCCATCAGTGCTGCTCAGTCCCAGAGACTCTTGTAAAGTCAGCCACTGTTTCCTTTCTCCCTCTTCAGTCAGACCTGCACTGAATGAGAGCGTGGAGTCACTTGCAAGGATGTTAACCGTGCTGGAGTTTCATTAGTAAGTTCTAAAGATGTCCAGGAGTTAAAGTGGAAAAGTGGGAAGTCTCAGGGGGTGTTACTGTGATGGCCTTCCCCTGACACAAATCATACACCGTGCACAGGCTGAGGCTTCACTGAGCACTGGGGCTGAGAAACACACCCAGGAACAGCAAAGGACGCACACTGGAAAAGTCTGGATTTTGAAAAGAAAACAATGAAGAACAGCAATTAGCATTGATAATTAAAGGGGAAAGGTATTTGACAAGATTACCTTTTGTTTAAAGAGTCTGTTTTGAAAGAATTAAAATACTGATGCAAATCAAGTTTTCTTAGCACTTTAATCATCTTGTTAATTCCCTTTCATTAGAAAGTCCCTAGCCAGAAGTTTCTCTCAGAGCCCAGCTAGAGACATCTTTAAAATGTGCTTTTATTGCATGTTTATTTCTCTCCTGTGTGGATTTTCCAGTGAGCAGACACAGGGAATGGCCAAATGCAGAGAAAGGATTGGAAGAATTCCCGTTAGCACTGGGCAGTTTTAGATCAGGGTCAAAATTCCCAGACTATTGATGTCAGGATCCCACCAGCCTCCAAAAGAAGTGGAACATCTGGTTGGGAGAGAAAGGTGGGAGCAGGAAGGGAAAGCAATATTGTGTTGAAATAAAGCTTGGCATTCTCTTTTTGCTTTTTTCCTGGAAAAAAATAAACCCAGAAAGGCCTGCACCCTTTTCCTTGTTTGAGGGAATAGTTTTATTGACCCACAGGTTATAACTGTTATTCAGATGAACAGCAGAGGCTGAAGGGAAATGTTACAGTGCAATTTGTAGGGAACATCCTGTGTACATTGTAATAGCATAAAGAAAAGCAATTTAATAACTTTCACGCTGAATTAGTAATGTAGAAAAAATTATAAATGGGGATGGAATGTTATAAGAATTATAATGGGTGAAAATGTGCCAGAGGAAAAATTATTTCTTCCTAAAAACTGAAATAGAATTTAAATTTTTTGAATTTTATGTAAAGTGACAATTATAATATTTGCAATAAAAACCCCCCAAAACCCTATAAGCAGTAAGTTGGTAATTTGCACTTGCCGAAAACATGCACTCTGCATTTTTTACATTCCCTAATTAAATCCTAATTAGCATGTGCACTAGAGTGTTAATTCTTGCTGTTATTCCTCCAGGGTATCCCTGCACCTTCAGGAACATAAGCTTACTCAGATATGTAAAAGATAATTATCAATAAGTAGGACTACCACGTCGTATGTTCATTATGTTACTTATTTGTTACGTGCCTGCTGGTCTGTGAGCCAGAAAAGCAAGAGAATTTATTTTGTTTGTGCTCTTGTATGAAAGCATTCAGCTTTGTCAGTGGGATACCACAGCAGCCCAAAAATTGGTCAGCATTTTATCAGGTAATAACAACACTGGAGCAATTTTTGCCTGAAAAATTCAAGTTTTGCTGCTTGTGTGTTCCTAAAACCTGGAAATTCCTGTTGATAGGCAGGGAAAAAGTGCCAGTTTAAACTAAGCAGTCAATTCTCTGTCATAGAGAATTGACTTTAGGTTATTTCTATCCTTATGCTAATATTCCACCTTTCATGCTAGAAGTTCATCTCGACTGCCTGGTGGTTTATTCGTATTTCCAAGAAGCACTAATTATCTTAATAAACAAGTAAAACCCAACAGATAAAAACACAGACACTGAAAATAGAGGAGCAGTGTGATTTCTGGGCAACCAGGAGTAAATCAGGTAGGCAGGGAAAGGGATGGGTTCAGTGTGTGAGATGTTCTGAGCATCCTCCCCACAGGGCTGAAAATCCCCCTGGCACTCAATCCTGGGCCTAACCCAACTCACTGGTGTTTAGCAAAGGACAGGATTTGGACTGGGTGCCAGATCATTTCCTTGTGCAAAACAATCACTGGATATCTTTCTCTGCTGATCAAAACAGGCATAAATGATCAATTGTACTCATAAGGTGAAAATCTCTGCTCCTGAGGCCGGCACTCTGGTTGGATTCAGTGGTTTAATTGCAGTTATTCCATGAAGTGACTGGAAATAAGTGGTTTCCTTCGCATTGTCCTGTCCCTCTGTGCTCCCTCCCACGGCAGCGATGCTGTCACCATATGTGATGATTTACAATTCACTGAGTTCCTGTCCTGAATGTCAAAGGGGCTCATTTTTTCCTTCGGAAGGAGGTTGCAAAAGCACCTTGCCAGAAGTTCTGAGTTCTCACATTTTTCTTCATCACAATTACAATCAGGCTTTGAACGTGAGGGGTGAACCCCAGTGAACAACGTAAGCTCAGCTGTCCTTGCCATCACATTACCTGATCTGTAGGAACAAATTATTGGGAAAGAAGTTTTCTCTAAAGAAAGCAAAATCAATAAAAATATGCAGTGTATTAGTGTTTGCCACCTCTAATGAATTTCAAACACGTTTAGAATTGAATATCTGTTTTACTCTATGTCTCTTAGTGACTTTCAATAAATTGTGAAGATTAATTTTCTTTAAGTATTTAGAAATAATTTCTTCAGTTTGCTTAGACTTTTGTTGCTCTAGAGTTGCTCTGGCTGTAGCAAAATAATCCATTAACTATAGAAAATTAAGACTAGGAGGTCTGTAAGAAATCATCCTATGCACCTAAATAGCTGTTTGTCTAATGTGTCTGTAGCAACAACAAACCAAAAGGGTTTCTGCAGCCTTTCTAGAAATCTCTGAAGATTTAGTACCTCTTTTAGTCAGAAAGCTTTTCCTAATATCTAAAGTAAATCTTTGAACCAAATTATAATGCCTGTCATTTGTTTTTTCCTGCCCTGCTTAGGATGACTGTCATTTTGCAGATTTTTGCATTGTAAGTCTCTCATGAATCTCGCTTTAAAGTTTTCTTTTGTAAATCAAATACATCAGGTTCCTTCAGCTCCTCTTTATCTGTCATGTTCTGAAATCTATTGTCTTTATTGTTTCCCTGCAATTTGACATCATCTATTTTGGGATCTCAGAACCTGGCTCCCACGTACACTGGCAGGAATACTCGTCCTGTGTTTCGCAGTCCTGCTTGTGCCTCAAGAATGAGCTTGGGGGTTGGGGGTTTTTCCTGCTGTTTCAATTCTAGGTCCTCTATTCTTTTCTTCAGTTTTGCCATCTGGCCCTTTTCCTGTTAGTTGTTCTTGGTGCATTTCATTAATTACTCCCACACACAATGACTTGAATCTGCCTTTACCAAATTTCATCCTAGAGGTCTTTATTGACTTTGTTTCCAGCTTGTAAAGATCATTTTGGATCACAAAGATCCACGTTTTCACGTCCTCCTGCCTTCTTTCCCCTGCACTTTTTCCCTGGCCCCCTTCACTGGAGGATAATTTAGATATTGCTTGAGTGGACTCCTGTGAATTTCCATCTTAATGCCTCTTTCAGTTCAAAATAAGAATATTGGTAATTGCTCCTTGAACATATCTTTTAAATTAATTAAGGATTTAGCTCAAGGGGTTTTTTCATCTAGGTAATATTTCCCTAGCTTGCCAGTGGAGATTCCATGCCTTGCAATATTTAAAGCTTTATAGAAGTGGGGCTGTATTATATCTACTGCTTCTGCCTTATCAGTCACACCAGTTACCTGTAAAGGAAGGAAATTTAATTGGTTGCTCCTGACAAATCTGTGTTGCCTATTTCCATCACTTTATTATCCTGTAGGTGATTATTAATTGATTATTTAATCATTTTTTTCCAGAATCTGTCAAGCAATTGAAGTTGGATTGGCTGCTAATTATAACTCTCTCTTTTAACTTGTTGGATGAGAGGAGGTGAATCTGTACAATATTTGTGCTCCTTTTTGACTTCCATATTCTTTGCTGGTTGCAGGTAGCATTGCACTGAAATTTCCTTGTATTATTCCTTTGTACACATGCTCACTCGTGTGCCTTTTTATTGCCTTTGCAAATTTCCCTTTGAATTTTAATTCTCTAAAGAATATCTTCAGCAATCATGCTTTGGACAGCTACATCTCTTCTTTTTCACCAGTGCTGCTCCATTCCCCTGTCCTTTCCCTCCCCTGCCTGCAGTGTATCCTGACAAGGACCTGGTCTTTTCTCACAGAACAACTCCTCCGGTTTTGAACCAAAGTGATGCTTCATCTTCTTGCCCTTTTTAATCTGTGCTTTGTCTGGGTGTTTCCTACGGCTGGGACAGGTGTACAGTCAGTTCTCCCTGGCAAACACCACCTTCCTGTAGACTCTGCATTCCCAGCCTGACTCTGCTCCAGTGTTTGGGAGGGTTCCTGCCTGGGCAGGCACACCGCAAGCACAGCCTTCTGAGAGAGTTAACAGCAGTTCTGGCAGCGTGGTGTTTTCTGGGCTTAACAGCTCAGAAATCTCTGCTTCCTCCTCTCCTTGGCTCAGCTGGCTCCTGTGCTGCTCTTTAGTTAGACAATGATTTCTTCACGGTTTGTTTTTGCCAGTTCTGAAGTCTTCGGTCTAAAGATTAGTGAATGTGTAAGAGCTGGTCTAGATAAAGCCTCTCAGCTGAAATAAAAGACAGATACCAGCTCTTGGGCAGGTGTCTAATTCACTTAGTGTTTATTAAATGTTGAATCTAGTTGAAGGTGGGTTGGAGCTGGACAATCTTCAAGGTCCCCTTCCAACACAATTCTATGATTCTACGATTTTATGATTAGAATCTCTACATAGGGAAGTTATTTTTGTCTCAAAGGTTAAAAAATGTGTTTAAATTGTTTCTTTTAAGGGCCGTGATTTGGTCAGTTTTTGGTCAAAAATAATTTTTCCCACAAACTCTGGACTAACTAGCCTTGATATTCCTATTTAGACAATTGCATTTGTAGTTGCCTTCTGGATTTATCATATATAGTCTTTTATATATGGTTCTTTTTCAGACAAACTTTGTGATTTAACTTGAGAAAAGGATTGGAATGTTTCCTTGTACAGAGAGCTTTCCAATCAGGTTTCTGTCTCACAGTTTCTGCGTTGTCACCTTGGCATGCTCTGGGAGTTTTTTTCTCAAGCCTTATTGAAATTTTAGGGTGTTAATCACATGGTCTCTTACCAGGTAATTTCCATGGAACTACTGAAAAACTTAGGGGAGAACCACTGCAAAGTGAAGGGTGATTTCCACATGGGTGCCCTTCCCAGCTGTGATAGAGACACAGCTCTGTTACAGCTAATGATCAGCTCCCTGCACTGTCCGTGAAAAGCGTTTTACAAATGTCCCTTGGTCAATTCAGGGATGTTTCACCTCTTTTATGATAAGGTGACCAACCCTCAAAACCAAATTTAAATAAAGCAAGTGCTACATTTAAAGTGCTGAAATGTCTGAAAGTTATTCAGTCTTTCCAAGAAATAAACACTGAGCTGGAGTTTAATATTTTTCTTTATTAATGTTTCTTACCACTGCTGAAAAACGCAGCAACATAGAAATTGTCAAATGTTTAAAGCACTATAAATTGAAGGCCATTATGCCATGGTGGTCCTTTCACCTTGGAGTCCTTCAGGAAACAATTGGACTAGAACAGCATGGAATAATGGATATTCTGTGTCTGAGTGCTGCATCTCAGTTATCTTGGAGATACAATTTTAATGCTTACTTTGTGCCCAACGTGCAGCAGGGGCTTTGAGGGAATACATGGCTCACCTGCCAATTGTGAAAATACTAGTATAGAAAAAAAATAATGATGTGATCGTTCCCCAAAGCATCCCCATCAGAAGAAATTTCTTATATTTAACATATTGACACTGAGCTGTGAACATTGTCATGGCCTTATTAGAGATACTGTCCTGGCAGTTTAACAGCAGAATGGGAAGTTAACAAATGTTAAATCGTGTAAACATACTTTGAGCTGCATGAAAAGCTGCATTTCATAACAAACATGCAGTTTAGATACATTTAATGTGTGTGCCAGATCAAAGGAATTGCCTAATACTGCTCTCCTATCCAGATGTTGGTGTCCAAATGTGTCTGAGCCTAAGCTGTGAGTTATGTGCACACGGTGATAACGTCCTGCACACAAAGGGAGATGTGCAGGCCTGTCTAAAACTGGGCATTGGATAGATACTGTTTTTAAACCAGCAGTGAACATCATTCTCTGTAGCTTGATATTCTCTAATTCTGAACGGTTTTAGTTATTGTTAAATTATGATTTGGAGGCTAAACTTCATCAGTACGTTCTGTAAGGGACTGCATTCATCAAGTGCTTCTCCTCGCTTCCAGGAATGTTTGCACATCACGGAACGCCGTGGACATAAACTGAAAAAAAATCCACCGTTGTAAGGCATTGAACATTGAAAAGGTTGCACAGCAGGGAACCATGTAATTCCTGGGCATTTAGTGACTAGGACTGACACGTCAGGGATGCAGGCAGAATGCAGCACGAGGAGGGGAACCTCTGTGAATGTGCACAGGCTGTGCTGAGAGCAGCTGGCTCAGTTCAGGGCTCTCTCACAGAATTCTGTTCGGAGCAAACCCTTTGTCTTTTGGAAATGGCCATGGAAACATTGCAGTGGGTGCTGATCAAGAGTTTTTGAAAGAATGTCTTCCAGAAGAAAAGAAGAAAATTATTCCAGTATTTTATAGCACCCCCTTTTTAAAAGAATTTGATTGAAGCACTGGATCCTTCCCTGGGAGGGTGGGGAGGCCCTGGAATAGAATTCCCAGAGCAGCTGTGGCTGCCCCTGGATCCCTGGCAGTGGCAAGGCCAGGTTGGACACTGGGGCTTGGAGCAGCCTGGGACAGTGGGAGGTGTCCCTGCCCGTGGCAGGGGGTAGAATAAGATGAGCTTTAAGGTCTCTTCCAACCCAAACCATTCCATTATTCTGTGATTCTATGATTTTTCATTCGATGTCACTTTTTGAACTGAATGCACAATATTACATATTAAGTATAAATTTAGAATGTAAATCACAGACTATCCTGAGTTGCAAGAGACCCACAAGGACCATCAAATTCAAACTCCTGGCTTTGGCTTAGAATGTTAAAAAATATAAAAACTACCACAACAAAACCACAGAAGCAGTTGATCGATGGAAAGGTGTCTCCAAGCCTTTTGGAGCAGCAGACTCTGCAAGGATGGAGATATTGAAACGCTGAAATGCTACAACTGCAGTTGCCACCTGGGTTTGTCCTGACTGACCTCCACTCTGCAGTCTTTCCCTGTGTCTACCCCCTAAGCATGTGAGTGTTCTTCGTTTAAAAAAAGCCCAGCACGTTGCAAGCAACGCTGTAATAACTTACAATTTAGGCTGTTCATGCAGAAATGGAGTAGATGACATTGTAATCATTGCAGTAGGATGCATACTTTATTACAGTGTGCCTTTAAACTATCCTGAGGAAGGTTATTCATGCTACACTAGCCAGGGATCGTTTTTGTTAAACAAGAAAAATAAAACTGCTAAGTGCTAGATCATTTAGGTGGCTGCAGAGCTGAAGCCTGTCTGAGTGTTCTGCAGCCTCTCCTGGAGAACACGGTATATTTATGTGGCTTAAAAATCCCCACCCTGGCTTAGGAGCTTCTCAAGGCAAATAATGGCTTTGAGGAGAGGCACGTGCTGGTGGGGAGGAGAGAGGCCCTAAGGGTCAGCAACTGGCGGTCACACAGGTCTTTACTTTGGGAAATAATATCAGCAGCTGCTGGCTGCTTCCTTTCAGCAGCGTGTGAGGACCAGAGCTGTGGAAAGCAATGATCCACTGATGCAAGTGAACCTGCTGTGCCTTCACGTAAACCTATCATTTGGAGTTCCTGGCACCTAGGCTTCAAAACACAAACCTGAGAGGCAGAATCCACAGCTGGGAAATTTTCCTTTTAACAAGGGATTTTCCAAGTAAAAGGATGGATCTACTTCATGGAAAGAAAAATCTTTTTCTTACTCACAGGATGGGAATCGATAATAGTTATTAAAATTACTTATTTGACATTTTAACCTGATATTATACTTGCACATCTTAAGTTTTGGAAGATTTATTAATCCTTTCAGTATAAAACTAACAAATAAATCAGAAGTTACAATACTTTAAATTTATCTTTTTGTTTAAAGAAGCCTCACTCAATATAATTTCCAGATTTCCCTGTATGAGGAAATATTATCTTCTTGCACTTTACACAAAATTTCTATCTTGTGGGTTTTTGACATTTTAGTAAGTGAAAGGAAATTGAATATTAATATTTATCAAACCAACTTTAGTTATGAAATGTTCATATGGGCAAAATAGGATGATGTGTTGATCTTTTTTCATGCATTAGACATTTTACATTAGATATATATTGTGAGATCTGAGCGTTTTACTTGTCACATTTTGCATATAGCTCATGTGGTTTTTTTAAATTAACTTAGTCTCTTTTATACTTTAAATCATTCCTCTGATTGTGGCAAGCTTTTTTCTAGTAGGAGGCTACCCATAGTCTTGGTGCTATGCAAAATGAGTTATATTTGTACAGTTTTATTAATACAAATTACGAAATGAGAGTAGAATGTGAAAAGATGTCACGTTTTATTGGAATTTTTTACTTGGATTATAAGAAATCATGTGGCAAACAAAATCACACAAAATCAGGTGGGGCAGTATTAACACTTAAAGCACACGAATAGAACATGAATCAAGCTGATAGAACTAGTGGGAAATTGTGTGAAATTCAGAGGATTTGGGTTGTGTGACATTCATGTGTGGTTTGAAGCCAGAGGTCCACGCTGGCTGCGGGCTGGGACGGTCTCACCGGCACCGCTCAGGACCGAGGGGCTCACGGGGCATTCCCGGTGCCTGTGCAAGGGCTCCTGCCTTTGGAAGTGCTTGGGATTCTCCAGGGGCCATTTAACTGTGCTTTCATCCAGGGCTGGTTCTTCCATCTGTGGGGCCACCTGGCAAGGAATCACCCCGCCCTCCTCGCGAGCTGCACTGGTTTTGTTAAGTGACGCCTTTTCCTGGTCTTAAAATTAAGAGAGCTGAACACAGTTAAGAGGGAAAAAGGGTTTTACCTCGGTGTTTATTGAAGGACCCTCAGGGGCGCCGAAATGCACATCGAAATGCACCCCGAAATGCCCCCCGGAGAAATGGCCCCCCACGATGTGATGTGTGTGCAATTATAGGCCTTGCTAATTAGCACATCTATCAAAGATTGCCCAGGGAGGGACTCCAGCGAGACCCCTCAGCGAGGAACCTTCCCCTGGCTGGGCCTGGCTTTGTTTACAGAATGTGTTCTGGAGAGGCCCTCGAGGTCTGGGGTTTCCAGGGTGTTTGGGCTCTTGGCTTAACGGGATATTGGGTCTGAGGGAAGTGATCAAACTTAAAGAATTGTAACTAAGTAAGCTAAAAGCACTGAGAATATATAAAGCTATATAAAAGAGTGTATAAAAGGGGTATAAAAGAAAAGCAAAAAATCATCATGGCATCACAAGGAGCAGAAAACTCGTGTTTAACCAGTAAAATGATTTTATGTGAAAGGTTAGAGCCCGCTAGCAGCATCGTGTCTGCTCTGGGCACGATGGAAAATCAGCCTCCAAAGAGCAGGAGGAGCAGGAATGTCCCTGTGGCAGTGCCAGTGTGAGCCCGGCAGGGACGGGCGTGTCCCGAGGGCTCTGGGGGAGGCGGCTCAGAGGGCTCTGCACAGCTGCTCCAGCCAAAGCCCATCTCTCAACTCACACTGTTGCTGCTGTGCCAGCTCCCCAGGTGAAAACTGGGTTTAGTGTCCTTGCCCATGTCCCTGTCGTGGCCCTGATTTCCAAAGAGGTGACCTGTGTGTGGGTGCTGTGCCCTATCTCCACGGTGACACATGGTGTGTCAGTCACTTCTGCACTGCTGCTTTCATTTCCTATTGGCTTTCATCTCCATTTTCCATTCTTACCATTGTTTAGAGTCTTTCACTGTTCCATTCTTACCTTAGGTAAGCAGGACCAGGGCAGTGCCCGTCCCCTGTGCTGGCACTGCTGAGGCTGCACCTCGAATCCTGGGCTCAGCTTTGAGACCCTCATGGCCAGAGAGCCCTGGAGGGGCTGGAGCATGTCCAGGGCAGGGAACGGAGCTGGGGAGGGGCTGGAGCCCCAGGAGTGGCTGAGGGAGCTGGGAAAGGGGCTCAGCCTGGAGCAAAGGAGGCTCAGGGGGGACCTTGTGGCTCTGCACAACTCCCTGGCAGGAGGGGGCAGCCGGGGGGGTCGGGCTCTGCTCCCAGGGAACAGGGACAGGAGGAGAGGAAACGGCCTCAGGCTATTGCAGAAATTTAGATTGGCTATTAGGGAAAATTTCTTCATGGAAAGAGTTTTCAAGCATTGGCGGGGCTGCCCAGGGAGGTTTGGAGTCCCCATTGCTGGCCGTGTTCACAAAGCAAGTGGACACTTGAGGACGTGGCTCAGCGGGGCTGGGTTGATGGTTGGGCTTAGTGATGTCAGAGGCCTTCTCCAGCCTAAGCTGTTTGATGGTTCTGCCCAAGTTTAAGCTTACAGGGTTGGAGGTGGCTTGAGCCTGAGTTCTCTTGCTGCACTTCAGCCCCAGTTGCCCTGGAGAGGGAGACTGGCTCCCTGTAAGAGCAGGGTGTACTCAGAGAGCATGGCTTTCCACAGGGTGATCCCTAAAAGTGTGTTTTGTCTCGGCACACGACCCCTGTGCCTCTTCCCCCCTACAACTCCTCTCCTGCGTGGAGAGGAAACGTGCTTGTGGGAATCCAGCGTGGATAATGGGCCTCACCCACCACCCAAAGAACCTGGGTCACTGGGCACTAAGAAGTATTGCTGCTCTTGGGCAGAAGCCCGGGGGATCCAGAGTTTTGTTTTCAAGTTCTATTCATGATGGGGAAAGCTCACTGAAGTTATTCTATTATTTGTGTTACTCAGATTAGTAATAACAATGTATTTGTTCTATTTATTTTAAACTTGTCTTTGAGTAAGAGAAACTATTTTAGATCTTTATTTATTTATGTGTACCTTTTGGGTTAGAAATCAATGACCACATTGCTGACTGTGGATATGCATTATGCAAAGCCACTGTATTTTTCAGTATTTTTTTTTCTCCTTCCTGACTGTTTGACTCGCTGCACCTCTTGGTCTGCATCCAAGGAGTGATTTCCTAGCTGGAAGGATGGTGAGGATATTCATCATGGAACAAGGCTTGGGGGAGAAAAGGCTATCAACCTGAATATTTGAATATATTTCTTGAATTTTTTACTTTAGTTTCTTCACTGCCTTATTTTCTCCCTTTGCTGCTTGTTATATGGGAGCTTCTTGATGAAGTTATGCTTTTCCTCTCAATGGTCTTCTTAAAGGCCTTCCTGTTAAATCATTCTGCTTTGTTTTCCTTCATAAGTACTCATTTAGCAGCACTATTGCTGCATTCTGGTATTTCATGAGTAAATTGCTCGTAATTCCTTCAGATCACTTTTAAGGCACTTAACAAGAACAGTGGAATCAGCTGCTCCCTTTCAGATCCCTTTCCTGCTAAGCAGTGATTTCCATGGACAAGTTGAACATATTCGTATTTACAGCAGTGTTTTTTAGGATGAGGCACATAAAAACACATCCTTTACACAAACATACCCTTCATTATCTGTTAATCTGCAGAGCAGTATCTGTGCCCCTGTTTGATTGCTTTTCTTTTAAGAAAATGTGCCCTGACTCTTAAAAATAAAACAAGAATCAAAAGGAAAAGCCCTGAAACAGGGCAAACACATATAACAAGAAAGTAAACATGATGGAAACAGTGGGGGATTGCTATTTCTATGCTTTGCAAACTCCGTAAGCAAAAAAATAAATACAACTAAAGCTGTGGCCCAGAATAATAATTTGGAGCAATTTTTTCTTGGAATACTTTGTGGCAAACATGTCCCCTCAATCCACAGAGCAGGTTAGAACAACCCCCTAAACAGCAAGGCTAAACAAGAGCAATGCAAATTGAGTTAACATCAGACATGTTCAGCAAGCAGAAAAGTTGACTTAAAAAATGCCTCTTGCAGTTGCCAGCGAGAGTTTTCCTGATGGCTTTTGGCAAAAAATACCACGATAGCTCTGAGTTGGACAGCTGGGCTGGGTGAAAGAAGGACTGAAGTCCTCATGGAACAGAAAATAATTGTACTTGGACAAAAGAAAAAAAGAACTGCAATAGACTTTTGGGGGAAGATCTGGCAGGTTCTACCCATGTTGCATTTGAAATGGTTGAGGCAGTGCCAGCAGGATTCCCCTGTCCTGCCCTGTCCTGGCCACTCTGGGGACTGGATGTCCACGGCAAATGCTCCTTCTGTGCGGCCACTGCTGCCGGGGGGCACACAGGGAATGCAGCAGGTGCCACCAAACCCCCTGTGTGCTGAACACTGCAGCTGCAGAGGCACGAGAGGGGATGGGCTGCCAGGTTTTCTTTCCTTACGATGCTATGAACAATATGCCAGCAGCTGAAGTAAAGCTGATTTTGCTTTCGGAGTGAGACTCGGGTGTAAGTGCTCTTGAGTAAGGGCACGGCTGCACTTGCTCTGGTCATCTTCCTTCTGCACAGCACTGAGGTGTGACAGCACATCTTGAAGCACCTTCTCCCTTCACACATCTGTAAGTACACATCATGTTCTAGGCACTGGTGTCCCCCTGAACACTGTAAATATTTCATTGGAATATCCAGAATCCGTCTTAACTTCTTCATTAATTATGCTAATGCCATTATCAGCTTCTCATCGCTGATGAAGTGAAAAGTCAGCAGAAACTTGGCCTTTCAGCCTGATAAGATGCAAAGAGAAGGGGAGTGCTTCCTGACTGTACCTGTCCCAGTGTTGTCCCACTCACTTGTGACGTCTCTGCCAATAACAAATCAAGGTCCCTGGCTTGCCAGCAGGGACCCTCTTTTCACTACATCTAGTTTTAAAAATGTTAGGATCATTCTAGGTCCCTTTCTTAAAATCCCCTTGCCTAAGAAAGAAGTTGCCCTCAGCGTTTTAAGGAATGTACAGCAGAGTAGATTAATATCATGTAGGTTCTCACATGATCAGAAAAAAACTCAGGAGGCCATTCATTGTTTCTGTCCCTTGTGAAAATCCAGATGAACTGTCTGTCACTTCTGACAGCTGCATGTCAAACTGCTAAAGATCTACTGACAGGGACTAAACCGCTTCAGTGGACTTCTTCAGTGCTTCAGTAACTTGAACACTGCTCTTGATGTCTAACCCAGATCTTCCTTGCTGTAATCCTCTTGCTGCCATATTGACCAGAGACATGAGCAATCTGTGGACTCATCTGCAGCAGAATACTGTATTTGAAGGCTGTTGTCATGTCCACCCATCTCCCTTTCTCCCTGGAATTTCCTCCTCTTCCTTGAACTACTCTGGGCCAGCCTTCTCCCTTTCTCCTCCCCTTGGCTTGAGCAGTTAACACTTTTCCCTGTTCCCTTTGAAACTGCCTCAGTGGTGTTTTCCCATCAGTACTTTTGAAGAAAAGTGCTGAAAGTGAAGGCACATTTTCATCTGAAGACCCTGATGGAGCGGAAGGATGACTCTGAGTTTTGCCAAGTGCTTTTTAGTTAACATGTCCTACTACATATATAGTGTCTGCTTTTGCTTAATCATTCCATTGGTGACTTAAATCTTCTTATAGGTGATCTTCTTCCAGGTCCTTTCCTGCACCTTATTGTTTCCTCCATCATGTTCTTGAGAAACAAAACTTGTGAGCACCTTGCCATGCTGGAGAGTTGATTCCAAGTGCAAATCTAACTGCCATGGCAGCTAATGTCCAAACACTTATGAAATAAGTAGAAATCAATTGACTGCAAAATTGAATAGGTCACACAGCAGAAACACCCTAATCCCTGTATAATTTGCAATCTAACTGAAATTAAGTAAATGAAAACAATGCAGATGAGGTAAGCACAGTGTAACTACGTGTCTCGACTGTGCTATTGGTAAGTCTGTACCTCAGCTCCTGCTTTCTTCTGGGTTTTCTTCCAAGACAGGTAAATTGCAATTTTCAATTATCTGACCTTTCAGGAAAAAATATAAGCATGGGGAGCTGAATAGGCAGCTCACCATCAAGCTTTTATTTTGTTTTCTGTCAATTCCTATGTGGATGAGGTGTCTATTTACAAGACTGACATCAATCATCCTTCCAAATAGTTTCCCATTATTTGGATGCTCAGGTCAGCCCAGCAGAGCAGTGCCCAACATTATTACAAACCAGCACAGGTGGCTTTTCATGAGATACAAGCAGGGTTCAGATGCTTAAATCCGAAATTAAAATTTCAACTTAATTTTTACTTGAAGATTTGTCCACTGCTGGCAGCCTTCAGCTTTAACATAAAGATTCTTAAGCTGTTCTGCTTTCTCCACATGTCCTGGCCCAAGCAGCTGTAATCCTGAGCCTAACTGGGACCCCAAAGCTGAGGAAAGCATTATGCAAGTCCCCAGAATGTTCTGTTGAGCAGGCAGCCTTTTGGACTGTGACTGTGGGATCACTATCAAACACCTCTCCAGTATGGTTTATGTGCTTCATTTTTAAAGCACCACTCTCACAGCTCTGGAGCTTCACAGTTCTGATATGTCATTAATTTCTGTGCCCAGCTGGTAGGATTTATCTCCTGCACAGTTTGATAGCAGCAGCTTGGCGTCCTGGGTGGGCTGGAGAGCCTGTTCTGTGCCCTGGGAGATTGGAGGGAGTCAGGCTGAACCACTCCGAGCACATCGCAGTTTGTTCTGCCCACGCTGTTCTGTGGCTTCACTGCTCTCCACACCCAACTCATCTGGCTTAAAACAGCTCAGGTCTCATTTGAGGTACATTCAGTCGACAGATACAGTGTTATTCCAGGGATTTGGTGTAGTAGTGTCTGTGTGTCCGAAGCATTTCATTTTTCCCAAGAAGGAAATCATCCCACCAGGGATAATCAAATACGGGACACGTTCTGTATGTGGGACATTAAATCAAACAGGATTTTTCAGCCCGGAAAAGAGATGACTTCAGGGGGCATAGCAGAGATCTGCTCAGTTGTGAGTGACATGTACAAACTGAATTTGGGATGTTTATTTTCTGTCTTTTCCAGTACAGAGCTGAATGAAACCAGTG
>VXBT01012724.1:102103-202294 GCA_013400235.1 Oriolus oriolus | reverse complement strand
GCCACAAAAAAAACCCACACAAAAAAACCACTCAACAACAAAAAGAACCTCAAATTCAGCAAACAAATAACAAAAAAATAAGCCCCCATCTTCAAAGTCACATAATTAAGGCTCTGCTTAACTCTTCCCAGAATAAATATTCTTTGAACTGCTAGAGTCTTCCAAAGACCTTTCATTTTTTATCCTATTTTCCTGGTGTATTAGTTTATTATTTCCCATGTTCCATTTCTGGCATGATTTTAACTTCGCTTCTCTATTTGTCTCTAAAGTACCCCAAACAATTAGTTTTAGACTTGACTTTTTCTTTGCCTAATAACACTTTTCCTTTTAGATGTAAGCTGCTTGTGCTGATTTCCTGTATTGTTTGTCCTGGACTTTGGGAGCAATGCCTTCCCCCATCCCCATTCTGCCCCTCAGAAACCCCAGCAGGCCCCTGTGCTTTCACTGCTAATTCACCCACTGTGATTTCTTCTACGAGAGGCTCTAAACCAAAATACTCAGTCAACAAACAAAATACCAGGGTGGCAGCTTGATGGACCAACTAGAGAAGGGTAATTTTTGAACATCTGCTTTTGTTTCCTTTGGGCATTGTGTGAAGTCATAAAGAGGAGTGCAGATTGCTGCAGTCAGGTGACGAGGAATGAGAATGCACACCAACATCTGGGCATGGCTTTGGCAACCCCCAGACTTATTAGCTGGTTAGAAATAAAAGATGGAGACACAACTGCCCGTTGGTTCACTGAAAAGCTGTTCATATGCCAGTATAATGGAACTATTATTTCTAAGAAATTTGATTAAATGTAATGTTATACTTCTACAGCCTCACTTTTCTGTCTGCAGTCTCTCTGGAAAGAATAATCTGTTGTAATAATATCAATCTTGGTAGATAATACCATCAAACTTTTAACCAATGGAACATTTCACTTAATAAAGTGATTATGTGCATTTTAATTTCTTTTTTCTGTTTTCATTGATTTGTGCTTAAATTGAGATGCCTTGAAATAAAATCATTATCTTTCTGCTTTCCAGCAGTCTCTAAGTGTGAAACTGAAGTAATCAGATTGTTATCTGTTACTTGCTTACCAAGGATTCATAAAATTCTCCTTCTGCAAGGACTTCCTTCTTCTGCCAACATTAAATTCTCCAGGTCAGCATCCATTTCTCCCAAGGATTTTACGCTTGTACCATTTGTACCATTTTGTCAGTGCAGATTATACTTGTACAAACCTTATTTTATCAGGACTTTTTTGATTGCAAAATAGTACCGCGCTGTGAGGAGATAGATATTGCAGGATTTCCTGTAATTACATTTATTGAGTTTATTGCAATTGATTTGCAGATAAATAGTCATGGGATGATCTAGTATGTCCTCTAATATAATGCCAGTCTTTCTTAAGCCTCTGTTTATCTTGGGGGCTGCTGCAAGGGCATGGCTGGGAGTGACAGAATTGAATCTCAATGGGGAAACTTTCTAGGTGCATATAGAATACAATAAAATGCATAATCAAATGTGAAAGTGACCTCTATGCCACTTTTTTTCTGTCTCATCTTAAGTCCAACTTGTGTGACTTAGAGACTGTCTCGTCATATTTTCTACAGTGGCCCAAACTGAGTGTTTTATTTAAATTCCTGTTAGCTATTCATTTGGTGATTATCTGAGTGAATAGAAAAGATTAATTGCAGGAAATAATGACCTGTGAAGTCGCTTTTTTTGTTGGTTTTAGTGCTGATCTAAGACAAATTCAGCAAAATCCAAGTATTTGCTCCATACAAGGGGAGAGAGCCGTGCTGCAATAGCAAATGTTTGTAGTAGCACCATAGTGGGTGTAATTGGAAAAGCTCTTATCAGAAGTGAACTGTATGTCTGGCATTATTTTAAATCTTATCAGTCTGTTTGTCTCAATAGATTTTTGATGCTTGAAAATTTAACCGCAGGTAATTTTAGAAACTGCCTTTAAATTTCTTGCCTTTTAGTCACATTGAAATTTCCGTTGTTCTGGTAATTTAGGTCAAAGTAAACGAAAGTTCCCAACTAGCTTTAACTGTGCTATTAATTTTTATACCTATCAATAGTCCAGATGCACCGATCATTATCACTCAGCAACATCAGCAGGAGCAGGATCAAAAGGCAAGGCAGCATTTAACTAAGAAAATATCCCCACATTGCACGTATGAAAGAGCCGAGGAGTTCTGCCAGCAATTAGAGTCCCAGTGAGGGTCCTGCTGCTGTTACTCTGCAGCCAAGGCTTTGCTGAGCCTGACCTATGCACTGCACGGGGTTTTCAAATGCATAAATATGAATATAATGGAATAACTCACCCAGGACTGCCTGTAGATAAGTTGGCTTTTCTTCTGAGATAAGATGTAATAACTGCACTGTGCTTTCACGGGGAGCTGTTTGTGCCTGAGGAGAAGGGCAGGACAGAATGCACTCAGAAAGTATTTCCCACAGCCCAGGGCTTGATGGCTTGTGGGGAAGGATGTGTTTGTCTTGGGAAGCTCTTTGGCACCTTTCAGGTGTCCACTCAGAGTGAACAAAAGTGTTTGCATGTTTAAGTGCATTGTTTGTTCCCCTGAATACGGGGCAGGAGAGGAGAAGGACGATGGCAAACTGGGAGGATGGGGTGGGTGGTGCTCATTACCTGGATTCTCAAGAGGTTTTATATCTATACTTCAATTCTATAACAAGTAGGAGGGGCCTTTCTGCACCACTCGTGTGTTCTTACCATCCCTAGGGAGTGTGGCTAACATACCTACTTCTCTATTAATAAACAAACTAAACCTTTTCCTCTTTATGGTAATTTGAAGGATTGTTTTTATTTGCTCTCCTGGCTTCGATTTCGCAGTGCACAGTGGATTATTCATGTTGGCTCTACATTTGACTCTAAAGTATTTATTGTTGATCTGAGTTTTCTGTGTGGATTGTGTGGAGAAAAGAGTTTAATTTTTAAAGAGATTTGTCACTCACAGCGCCACGTTCAGCGGAGAGGCTGCCTTTGTCTTGGTGATTTTGTGCATACCAATATTTTATAAACACACTGACTGCTCCTTACTGGGTTTAATGGCTGCCAAAGTAAAGTTTCCAATGTTATCGAAACAGCAAGAGAATTAAACTCCGTTTGTGGGTTGTCTCGGGAGAGGACAGATGACACCAGGAAGCCTGGCTGACCTGTCCCCAGCAGTGCTGAGCTGGAGACAGTCCTTGAGAAGAGAGAGGGCAGTGGCTGTGAGGGGAGCAGGAAGAGTTGTTGGAAGAAGGTTTTGATACCTCCCACTCCACTTTAATACCTTCCTCACAGACCCAGGTCTCTGGTGAAGTGGTCATGGCATGATTAAGACATACCCTTAACTTGTCACACAGGTTACAATTCAAACCAGCTGTGACAAGAGCCAGAATAAAATTCAGACCATGCACAACCTGGCATCCAGTGGCTTGATGTATCAGAATATACAAGATTTGCAGTAATTATTCAGAATTACAGTCACAACCAAAACCTTGTCTTCTAGAGTAGAAATTACCCTGAAAGAACGCAAGTGTGATGTCCTGCATTTCAGGTGGGGCAAGAGAGCCAAGAATGGGGTAGAGAGAATCAGCACCAGGGGATGGTGCAAGTGTTGATGGGGATATTGGGTAAAGAGGAGAAATTTGGAGTTGATGAAAACACCTCAGTACGGCCCCTGCTGTCATCAGCATCACAGACCCACAGAGTGGTTTGGGTTGGAAGGGACCTTAAAGCCCATCCAGGGCCACCCCTGCCATGGGCAGGGACACCTCCCACTGTCCCAGGCTGCTCCAAGCCCCAGTGTCCAACCTGGCCTTGGGCACTGCCAGGGATCCAGGGGCAGCCACAGCTGCTCTGGGCACCCTGTGCCAGGGCCTGCCCACCCTCCCAGGGAACAATTCCTGCCCAATATCCCACCCAGCCCTGCCCTCTGGCACTGGGAAGCCATTCCCTGGCTCCTGGCCCTCCAGACCCCAATAAGGCCCTCTCCAGCTTTTTGTAGGTCGTAATAGTATAGAATTAATTATCCTCCAGAGTAACATGAGTTCAGCCAAGTAATGTGATTTGTTAAACGCATTATGTAGCTTTAAGGATGTGTCTCATGCAAGCTGGAAGACACTCAAACATCAAGTTTTAATATAATCACAAGCAAAATGTTGATATATCCTGTTAGGGCCCAAAGCAGACGTATGAGGAGGTGCTCAGTGCAGCATCTGGAGTCACAAACCAGAGTGGAGGATAAGAGAGCTTGGTTCAGATGAATCACATTACTGCTTTCAGGTTTTTCATCTCACCTTGCTTCCTAAATCATCCATTTCAAAGGGGTTAGAGAAATGTAAAATTTTAAGTCCAGGAAGACAACAATTTGAAGGAAATAATAAATAATTAAAATAAAGATCTATATAATTTTAATAAACATTAAGGTTTTTATTAAATAAAATAGCAGGTTTTCCCCTCCTGCTGCTCTAGTTGGGCTGTGCAGTTCTTGTGCGCTCATACCAATTACAAGACCTGTACAGTCAGTGTTTCCTTGTCTCTAATGTAGGCATCACCTTTCTCTCAAGTAATTGAGGATGTAGCAGCAGGTGTTACCTTTGCTTTATCTGCATTTAAATCTGCTTTTAGTTGTCTTCCTGAGAACACCGAGGGCTGGAGGTTTTTATTTCCATCACTAAAAGCTAAAAATACTTCAAATGCTCCACGATGACATTTTACCATATCATTTACTATTTACATTTTCCTGTGTGGCTCTAGCTGAGATTTGCTGTTTGTATGTTCGGTGCCCTCTCAGAGATTTACTGAGATCTGCTTTGAAAACCAGAGATCTCAGACCTGCTGTAGGATTTGGACTGTTTTAGCCTGGATCATTTGGACTTCCCCGTGTGTGTTCACTGCTCTGTTTCTGCGGTGACACCGCCCCCCTTCCCCCTGAGACAGCGGCATCCAGTCAGGCCATGGCCACAATTTGCTCCTCTCTTCAGATTCATTCCTCCACTGGAGCAATAGATCTGGAGCCGTTCTGTGAGCTCAGGGCCAGCACAGCCCTGCATTTCCATCTCCCAGAGGCAGTGGCCTGAGGAGAAGCACAGCCAGCACAGGCATTTTATCAAGGCCACCAAAAACTGTGTTTTCCTGAATTTATTTTGCAAAGGCAGGGTTTTTCCGGCTGGATGACAGCTGGGAAACATCAGTAGGAGATAAGGTCTATCTTTTTTCCCCCACTGTCAGCTGGCAAAGATAGGATAGAGCTGTACCTGCCAGGGGTACCGGGTTCATGGTGATGAAAGGAAGAACAGCAGAACATGCTCAGAGCTTTGTGACCTCACTCCTGCACTTATTCTTGGTGTCCTTTGGTGTCCCGTGAAGTTTTCTCAAAAGTCCCTCTCTGAGGAGAGGCAGAGGCTGCATCTGCAGGGACAAGAGTGCTGGGGAACACTCCCAGGCACTGTCACTTGATGTCCAAACCTGTGAAACTGCTCCCATGGCCACGGTCCCCGTGTGACAGCACCAGCGTGGCGTGGGCTGGCACAGGGCTGGGGAACAGAGCATCCTCTCCTGGATTCCCCGTGCTTAGGGTCCGGTTGTTTGAAGGTTGAAGTTTGGCATTCTCTGTCTGCAAGTGCTGGAGTGTTAAATATTCTGGTTCTGCACATCCTCATTCCCACAAATGCCCAGCACCTGGAATCTCTGCATTCCTCACCCCAGAAGCACACCATGCCCTGGCACACCAGGATTAGCAAGACATCTGTCTATTTCATTTCAATGCAAAGGTTTTAAATTAAACTCAAACATCTGGAGCGAATTTTAGAAACACTTGCTTTTTTCCCTGAAATTTCTGACAGGTAAATCGACCTTCTGTAGCTCTAAACGTGGTGTCAAATATTTAAATCTAACAAAAAAAGAAACAAGAATGTTGCTTCTCAAGTAGGATTTGTCTCAGGGAATTGCTAAGCACTGAACCAAACCCCCAAACAGGGGGTCACCTGTCTCTTTTATGCTTTCCCACAAGGCAAATGTTGGAAGATAAAATGGGAATATGACAATAAATCTTTTATCTGCTGATAGAAGAATTTGTAGGTAGGTAAAAAGGCACACCCTAAATAGCATCTTGCATAGATTTGTGTCAGAGAGAGTATACAATGTGTGTGCATATTAATTTGAATTTGGAAAGTGTTTTGCCTTTAAATGAAATAAGGAAAATTTGCCTTTTTATATAATAGGAATAGTTTTGGCGTGTCCTGGCTATATCAGGTGTCATATCAGGAGATAAAAAATCTTACATAATGCTCTGAAAGGGCAGAAATATTAATGTTGTGATACTTTGTGCTTAGCTCTTGAGCACTTTGCCATTAGTCTGAGCTGGTTATGTTAAATAGCTCTGAAGGAGAAAGCTCAAACTCAAAGAACAAAGAAATATACAGGAGCTCTCTGAATTGTGTGTTCTGTCAGAGCCATGTTGGCAGGAATGGAAGTCAGGAAGATATTACAGCTCCTTTTTATTTGATGCCTTTACAAGACAATGTGGTAAGTATGAAAGTTCCTGTTGACTTTTTGTGGTTCATTATTGCCAAGACTGGGAGGATTAAATAGAACTCAGTACCAGAGAGAGGGTAGAAGAGGACATGACAACTAGCAGATAAAAAATAAGGGCAACATTGTTGTAGTAATTTCTCTTTCTGCTGCCTGGAGTAATGAACTCCATAATTTGGTGTTTGCCTTTAGTACAAGAGGAATGGCTTTTCACATCTCCGTGCCTGGTTTTGCCTGTGCAGGGATGTACAGGTCGTTTCAGACACTCACCTTGCCTGTCTTGTCACCCACTTTGCTTGTGCAAATACGGGAGTGATTCACATATCCCTGTTCCCTTTTTGTCTAAATTTATGTCTTGATCATAGCTCTGTCTGAAGGACAAAATTTCCCTCTTGGATGTGCACATCGAAGCTCGGCTCTAATAAGCAGCTCTCACTTTGAGAGGATCCCCTGGTGAGATCAATGGGGCTGGAGCATGCAGGGCAAGAGGAGTTATTAGAGATGAGCTTTGCTCTGTGGATTTCAGGGGACATCTCTGTCCTAGGGATGAATTATTTATTTACGCATTTATTTATTTTGAAGTGTAAGCCTTACCTTTACATACCTTTCTAGATGTGATGCTAGTGCTCGGTGTGAGGTTATTTCTTTTATCCTTCTGATATGAAAGAAGTAATGCCATGCAGGAAGGTATAGCTGAAATGGTAGGAAAAAATGTATAGAGACATGGAATGGTTTGGGTTGGAAGGGACCCCAAACACCATCTCATTCCAAACCTCTGCCATGGGCAGGGACACCTCCCACTGTCCCAGGCTGCTCCCAGCCCCAGTGTCCAACCTGGCCTTGGGCACTGCCAGGGATCCAGGGGCAGCCACAGCTGCTCTGGGCACCCTGTGCCAGGGCCTGCCCACCCTCCCAGGGAACAATTCCTGCCCAATATCCCACCCAGCCCTGCCCTCTGGCACTGGGAAGCCATTCCCTGGCTCCTGGCCCTCCAGCCCTTGGCAATTGTCTCTCTCCATCTTTCCTGCAGCTCCTTCAGGCCCTGCAAGGCCACGCTGAGCTCAGCCCAAAGCTTCTCCTCTCCAGGCTGAGCAATCCCAGCTCTCGCAGCCTTTCCTCCCAGCAGAGCTGCTCCATCCCTCTGATCACGCTGGAGCCTCCTCTGGGCTCTCTGCAGCAGCTCCAGCTCCTGCCTGTGCTGGGCCCGGGGCTGGGGCAGCTCTGCAGGGGGGGTTTCTACAGAATTGCAAAGTCTCTTTCACCCAGATATTGAGGAATTTTGTTGTCCTTCCCAGAGATCACAAAGGACAGTGGTTTTGTGTTCGCTATTAGTGCAAAAACATCACTGCAAACCCCATTCTCTACAGTAATTTTATATATGTTGGAAACCCAATGGAATCTGTATGGACTTATTATTTCAGGGGCTTCAGGTGTTATTACCTGCTTATATGATATGCTCTAAATTGCTTAATTAGCTGACAGGGGATAATTACCAAGCAGACTCTCTTACTTGCTGCACTAAAGCTGTGCTGGTACAACTTCCTGTACAGTTGGATTAGTGGGAATTCTGTGCTAACAACATGAATGGGACAGAAGAAAGAACACTTTTGAACAGCACAGACATCATTAATCTTACTAATTAGTAATTAATGTCAAGTATATCTTTAAAAAATTGCATAAAAATGTGCTTTCTTGGGAACTGGACCTCTATTTAGTACTGGACAAATGCTTCAGCTAATTTTCACTTTGAGTTGTTTTTCCTTTTCTCTTTATATTATTTTGTTCTTTCAATCTAAATATTTTAACTTTCTTTCTCAAGGCTGTATGAGGTCCACAGGAGGAAGTCTATAGCTTTCATCTTGATTTATGGAGCTGATGATAAAAGTTTAGTCTCACAGCTTGTCGCCCATTTCTCTGCTAGATTGCTGCCTACAGCATATGTTCAAAGACAGGTTGCCCATAGTTGAATGTAGCTTTATTTCAGTAAACATAGCCTACAGTGGAAACATATTGAATTTAGGCTAAACCTGCAAAGGGACTGGAAGAAAAACACTGTGTGTGTTGTTGGGTTGCAATTAAGCCCGTTCTAACTTTTATGAGCCTGTGTGGCTGTGCTGGGGGGGCAGGGAGGATGGGATGGAGATGATGGGGTTCACCCCTGCTTTGGGTGTCTGCAGTAGCCACAGTTTGGGGCTCAGGGTGTGCAGAAACACGATATTGTTACAGGTCTGGTATGAATGCATCTTCTTGTGAATCAATTTTCTGTGTCTCAGGAAGCTGTCTCTCTCAGACATCACAAAGAATTATTTCTGTGTGAGGTTTTCATGCCATAGAGGAGAAACAATTGAAGCTGCAGGTGAGTAAGAGGAGAGTTATTCATCCCCAGGTGAGGAAGAAGACTGCTCCTTCATGCTTCCTCAGAAAAGCAGGAAGCAACATAATGGAGTCATCACTTTGAAATACCCTTCACTGTTACACAGATTCTTAACTTTTTAAATACATTAACCCCCCATTCTTTATATATAGCAATTATGCACACACATACATGTACACATTTCTTTAATACATGGACTAGACGTGCTGGTATGTTAATTAACAGCAAGGGAACTTGTCACTTTTATTGACCAGTATCTTCAACATTAATTAGTTTAATATTAATTTAACAATAAAATTGATACAGTTAGATGTTGGTGATTGTTTACTGTAGGAGTGTATTCTCAGTTTTTGCCAAAGAGGATGTGTGCTTATTTTTTTCTTGGAGTAAGAATTCACTGTTACTAAAACACAGCATCACCTCACCATACAAAGACATGTTTAATTAAACCAATGCATCTGCTTCAGGACCACTCATTCCTGGTATTCTCTGAATTTGTTGTCTGGAATCACTGTAGTAAGGCTCTGCCACAGCAGGAAGGTGATTCTTTGTGCAGCCCTGTCCATGGGCTAGAGCCCACTCCTGTCAAAATAATTGCACTGCAGAGATCCAAAACTGCGGAGCTCTTTCAGTGTTAAATATTGGCAGTGAAGGGACAATTTTTGTTTTCTCTTTCTGTTGCTGAGCTGGGGCTGTACAAAGTCCATACAAAGCTGTTTCTATCACTAGTGAGGAAACTATCTGCCGGTGACTTAAGGGACAGACGGCAAACAGATTTGCACTAAAAGAGAAGAAATATTCAGGTTAACTGCATCAGATTGAAGGGAAATTTTTGTTTCTCGAGCTAGTTGAAGCAGAATGAAGTGCAGAAGCACGTGGTGGATGGTGGAGCACCGAGATCCTCATCCATAACCTGCCTGCCACACACCCCTGGTCGAGCCCAGACTGGCTGCTCTGGGAAACTTCAGATTAATGGATCCGCTCTGCTGTCGGACCCGCTGGAGTGGCAGATTAAGATTCTATTTTTGGTGCCTAATTTCTAAATTAGCAGCTTCAATCAGCCCGTGTTTGCTGCTGTCACACGGGAGCACGCTGGGACGGGCAGGGCTCGCTGAGTGACGCGCAGTTAGAAGGAGCTGGGGCTGTGCCCTTGCAGTTGCTAAAGGAGATGGTGGCAGCTCTTCTCCCTGACTGTACTGATGAGGGTTTTTTGGGGTATGTTTAGCTGATCTATTCTTTAATAGATAAAGTACTGGGAGGTTTTTTTCCTATCACTGACTGCTAATTGCTCAAAATTAAAATTTTCTTTACTTTAATAATTTTGTTTTCCCGAGCGTTTGTGCTGTTCAAGTCACTGTTAAATGGGTAGGCTTGCTTCACATATTGTAGCTTAAATACAGATTCATTTATTAAAAAGGAGAGAAAAATAGTTTTCTCAGCCCATTTGAAAAAATATTTCAGTCCCCATAAAGTTAAAATGTATCTGTGACTGGAGGTTCAAGAAGAGCAGTGAAATTCCAGGAAAAGTTCTAACAACTGCATCAAAGTGGAGTGAATGATGTAAATTTGCTTCCTGAAGTTGTGTCCATTGTAGATATACTCTCAGCTCTCAAGGCAGAGAGCTTGGATTGACTCCCCATTCCTAAAATTAGCCTTTCTACAACCTGGCATTCTGCAGATAAATTGAAAACAACACACCAAACTTTTTTCTAAGGTCTTAAAAGATGCTAAGCTTTTTGGGAAAAGTCTCATCTCCCCTGTGAAGTAACCATCATGGGGAATGAAAGGTGAAAATGGGCCTCCAAAACTTACAAAGGGTTAATTTTTTTCAGTGAGGAGGGGTTTCTGAGAAGAAACTCTTGGTAAAAAGGAGGATATGCTGGATATGGAGGGGAAAGTCAGGATGGACCAAGGTCAGGAGACTTTTGTTCACTTTTTTGTGTAGTAACTTCATGAAAAAGAGTAGTTGACACTCAGCACATAGCCAGGATTCACAGCTTGTCCATGGGTAGTGGTAACTCATTTTCAGGTGTAGAATGGAAAGCATTAAAAGGTATCAGGTGCCAGCACTCAGCAGTTTTGGTGTGTCTCCAGGTTGTGCTAATTAATCCCAGTTAACCCAAACCAGATCAGATGCCACTTAATATAAGGCAGAATCAGAGAGCTTTTGAAGAGGTCATGGATATCTCTTAGAGATGCTGGAGTCAGTGATGGTCCAGGAATTCCACAGAATTATATTAATGTAAAAACATTTGGATTTATCATCCTCGAGGAATCTTAATATCAAGGTACTCATTTGATTTACATTTTTCCTACTATGCCTCTGCCTGGGTCATGAAAGACCCTGGGTTTTTATGTTCTGTTTTTTAAACGTGTATATAAAGTAGTTAAGCCTTTTAACAACCTTCTATAGGTTCAAATACTAATTACATAGATATTATCACAGATGAGAGAGAATTATTTTTAGCTTCAACATCTTTTATTTCTTATTTTGTTTTTTTTGCTTACCAGGAAGGGCATTCAGTATAAGCAGGTGACTTTATTCAGACATCAGGTTTTTTAAAGAAGGGTCTTCCCATCTCATAAAGGATTGGTACTCACTTCTTTGGATTTCTTTAGATATGTTTGCTGAACTGCTCAGGAAGTCTTTGATTTCCTGACACTTCACGTTACTGCAGTGTGTTTGCCAAAAATATTCTTTGTCAGAGAGGTTGCAAAGCTTTGTTCCGTTTGCCTCTTGAGGCTGCGTGGCACAGAGATGCCTACAGAGAGAGAACAGAATAAAGAAACTGGCGCACGTGTTGTCACTCTCAGTCTTCTGGTACAACAACTCCGAAACATTTTTCATCGGGCAGTGGCTCATTCTGAGCAAAATGGTAAACATTAGGTTTTGATTAAAACATGTAGAATCTGTACCATGGAGTTCCTCAAATCCAACCAGAGCTGATGTTTCAAGCACCCCTGAGAGGGTGAGTTATTTCGGGTTGGGGAGACTCCCTGAGCCCTGCGTAGGGAAGTTATGCCAACGTGTGTCTGGCAGTGTCTGTGGGACTCTTTCAATCCCAGCAGTGCGCTCTCATCTCCAGATAAGAGCAGCTCTGCCAGCAATATTTTAGTCCTGGAAATGCTGACACATCCAGGTTGTATTTTCCTTTCCTCTCCTACAGACTTCTTACCTGTAACTTCCAGAATTATAGGCACAGAACAGCACTAGCATAAATCACAGTGATTTCATTCCACTCTTATAAATTGTTGCCTAAATTGTCAACACCTCTTCACTATTAGTGTTAAGTAAACTGGCTTTTATAAAATATGAGCCACTCCATCATTTATCTCAAGCCCCAATCTATCTTCTTGTTGTTTTTAAAGGAAAGATATAACAGTAAGTGAAAGCAGGAATTGCTTCCCTGAGGAAATTTTACTGTGATCAAAGCAACCTGACTGTTTAGGAGTGAAAGCAATGCCAGGCCTAATGAAATTTAAAAGAAAATAGATAAATAGATGAAATGGAGGATTCCAAACAAATTGTGTTGTAGCTCTGGAGAGGGAATGCAAATTGCTGAGCCTTCAGGTTGAACGTGGAGGGGACCATAGTGTGAGTAAATGATCTTGGGAATGTGTTTTGTTGAAGAAGGGGAAGGCAGCTGTGGATGTGGCTTTGGGAGAGCTGGACACTTGATTATGTTACATTGCTTTTGGGGTGATAGCAGTGAAGTGTGATAAAAGACTAAATCAAATGGGAGGCAAGGAATAGAGTGATGTAGAGCCTCAAAGGTGAGAGCAGGAAGGTTGGACTAATTTAAAATCTAGCTTTTCACAGAATTTTTTTTTTTTTTAAATATATTTCTTAATAAGTAGAAGATTACTATGCAAGAAATAGAAGCTGGTTCAAATGGCATTCTCCCATCTTCAGGCCTGGCATAGGAATAAATGTGAGGTGGGCCAGACTGAAGTGTCTGCTAGTTCCAAATGCAATTTGAACTTAAAATAACTCCAATTCTAGTTTAGAAGTCAGAGGTCTCAAGGAGTTTGCTGCTGGTCAGTTTAACAGCCTTTGTACTTGTTTTAATATCTCATTTCTGAGAGGCCTGGTTTTTATGTTCTGCTCACAACCTCATCATTATGCTGTTTGCCAGATTTGGGGCTGGGAAATCATCTTCCCAGAGGAGATTGATGGGTTAATGGACCATTTATAAGGGTTGTTTAAACATAATTGCACTGTTTGATTTGTGCAAAACTTGTCAGTACAAATGTTTCAAAATATAGAGATGACTCTTCTTGTTTATCATCCAGTCTGTGAGGACAGAAATCAGTGTTTTCATTTAGGGATGTCTAATTATTTTCATTGCTCCTCTTCTCTAGGAAGCCTTGCTTGCCATGTGGAGAGCCTGAGAAAGGTAAGAAAGATATTTTCTTAATTCCTGTCGATGTAGCCAGATGTGTGTTGGGGAGAAACTCAGCTTTCCTCACAATGCTCCTTGCAAGGAGGTTTGAAACAATATGTCACTCTTGCAGGTAAGCACTGGGCTATTCCAGGGTGGGACCTGAATGCAGATGTAGCTGAATAATTGCCAAATTGCTCTGCACACATTCAGCCAAGGCCAGGAGCAGCCGTGGGTTTGCCTGTTTTACATCACCTTCAGTTTAATCTTAGGCTCTCCACCCCACAAACCTAGGTGGGAAATGACTCTGTTTTGAACACACTTTGAGTATTGCAGTAAGGTTTTGTGGAAGGAAAAAAAAAAAAAAAATCAAGTCTTAGGTTGGCTTAAAAGTCTCCCATTTTTTCTTCGCAGTCTTCTCCAGAGAAAAGTGAGAACAGGTTTTCAGATCTGGCACTGACATCTGTAGAGCACTCACTCGTTTTTGCCTGATGTGATGGCCAGCAAAACAGGCATACTGGTGGAATTGTGTGTTCATCTTTTAGGCCTGAATTGTTTAATCCTGGTGTGGTGGTACGAAGACAAACACTGCCTGCTTATTTTTTTGTAGCTCTCCATCTCTGTCTGTATCCATCTGTTGTATTTTCTCCTCAGGCAGGTGCCCAAATTAATATCAGGGAAGCAAATGTAATAGAGTTAGGGTCAAATGCCACTTATGCTCTGTGGTAGCTGTGTCACCATATACAGCAAAGTATCTTCTATAAACTCACATCATTTTTCTGCCACATGACTGCCTTGAAATGTTCAGCTTCTAAACATCTATGTTTAGGGCCACAGTTCATAGAGCACTTCAGGAGGAAACCATAGGAAAGTTGGAGAGACTCCTAATTTAAATCAGTTCCAAGGGAAGCTCTCAGTGGCATTTTCAGTGTCCATCTGCAGCTTTGCACTATGTGAGGGGAAAAGGATTTCTGTTTTACTCAATCCAGCTACTTCTCTGACTTAATCTGGTCCTCAAAATTCACTGAGTAAAGCCAGGATTTAGAAAGAGATAATTCTGTGGAGCACAGACAGGAAAGCTGCAGCATAGATGTGGGCAGTTAACTGAGATCATTACCTGGTAAAGTAATTTGTGGTATCAAATAGGAATATAAATGCATTTACACCTAGTGAATGTAAACTGCTAAGTATCTTTCTATAACCTCAGATACCGTCCCCCTATCACCCAGTGTTTCTGCCAGTGCAGTGTGTTTATTTTATTTTTGTGATAATATTTTGGTTTGGTTGGAGCAGGTTGGTAAACAACTGAGCTGTGATAATGATTTCAGTAGTTTGTTTGCTTTTATTTCCTCTTTGGGATAGTCTGTGCAACTGTGTTTGTACTGCCTGTTCCTCAGGCAAATGTTTTGGAATTGGAGATAACTTCTACACAACTTTGAATTAAGTTTTTGTATATTCAGTTCCTCACATTTCTATGTTTTTTTTTCTACTGCATCTTTCCACTCCTTCAAGTTTTTTATTGAAAGAAATAATTTACAATTGTTCTTTGTTATTAGGAGAAAGGATATGCAATTAAAAAGCATCGTCACAAGAATTTTATTGCATATGCATGAACTTTAGAATGATTTCTGTGCTCAGAAACCTTAGCACCTTTCTCAGCCCCCTTCCTGTCCCAAATATGATGTGCTATACTTTTATTAAGATAGGATACAGTTATGTTGGATTCTGCACTGGTATTTTTAGTCTTAGAGGTCACCTCCGTCAGTGTTGTCTGAGGGGAGAGTCACTTTATTCCAAATGCATTGTTTCTGCTCTTGGCTGACTCTGTGAATACAGGGAAATGTTTTCACTCAAACAGGGAACATGACATAAAAGGAAAAAAAAAATACCCAATTTTATCATCTTTGGTTCTTTGTTGAGGTGGGCTCAGCTCTGCCACAGCTGGTGCAAGGGCCAGCGAGTTTGTCCCCATTCTGTGTTTTACTGAGGGGGCAGATGCAAAACAGGACAGTGGAAGTGCAGCCTGGAATGTGGTTTAAAGGCAAGCAGGTTATATTCTATTCTTGCTCGTTCTACTTTTAATAATTGTTACTCCTCCAAATTTTAGCACATTCCTTTGTCATCCCACATACGTATGGTAATGATGAGAGGCACTTCCTCCAGTGCTAGTCTGTTCTTTTAACAATCCACATGAGTGACACAGATTAATAAAATGTGACATTTCAGGATCCAGAGTAAAATATGAAGTAAAAAATGACTGTTTGAGGAAAAATTAGTCATATGCAGAGGGACCTATTAAAGTTGCCTCACATATCAAGCCTTTGTTCTGAGCATGTGTGACTGGAAGTGCAAAGCTAGGCTGTCAGGGTTTGTTTAGTTAATGATTCTAACTTGTTAAAATTTTAACCATGGCTCCTTTTGTTGTGCTTCAAAGGATTCGTAATGCTCTTTATATTAATTTATCCTATATTCTTGAAAGTATAACACGTTTTAGTTATTATTTGGGTATTGATTTGACTGCTTGGCAAGTACTGTTTATATGCAATTTGGATTTTGAATATGGGGTTCAGTGTAGAAAAGAATCTGCATAAAATTCATAGCTCATATAAAAGTGCTTTTTTTTATCCACTAAGACACAAGATACAAATCAAGTGTGAGAAGAGCTTGAAGCTAGACTTTAAGATGTGAATGCTAAAACCTATCACAATTCATACTGTCACAGAAATGCACATTTAAAATCCTTGGTCATGTATAATAATAGACTGAAACACAAATAGGATGCTCGAGCATCAAACTTTAAGAACACTTTTGTTTTGAAGAGAAGAGAGGAACTTGAAAACAGTCATAAAAGTGCAATGTGGGAAGGAGCTCATACTGAGTTTTCAGCATGGCACTACCAGGCCTGTTATCTTTATCTGTCTCTGTGTGGTGAGCAATAATAAGGAAGGATTTCACTTTCTGTGTTAAGCTGCTGGGTAACCATCTGGTTACAGAAATGCAGAACGTTTTTGGATTGTGTTTGGCACAGCCCTGTTCTCCCATCAGTCCCTGCCCACACTGCAGACATTTTGCTCCCTGAGCTGGTTCCGGAGCCCAGGAGAAGGAATGGAGATGATGCTGGGGGTTTCAATAGGTAATTTTTGTAATTCATTTTTCTTACACAGATATTCAAAGCACAGAACCTGCTTCTCCCAGTATGCAGAGGGAGGTGGGCTCCAAATTCCAGGGTCAAGAGCGATGTTTTTAAATAGCTGCATCCAAATGCAGTTGCTTGCCTGTGCACACCCCCATGGTCATCAGAAAAAGGGCCTCTTGAAACAACCATGGCTTTAGAAATGCTTTGAAAGGATGGGTTCAAACCAAAACCAGACACAGGGAACAGTTATGTAAGGTGGATCTCAGTAGGGTCTCTTGGAACAACCACAGCTTTAGAAATGCTTTGAAAAGATGGGTTCAAACCAAAACCAGACACAGGGAACAGTTGTGTAAGGTGGGTCTCGGTAAGGCAAAGAACTGAACTTTCTCTTCTTGCCTAGAAAATGTGGCAGATCAGGAACACCTGCTCTGACAGGGAACAGCACTTCTCTTTCATCTGTGGCTGGTGGGGTTGATCTCCTGAAGACATCCAAGGAAAGAAACAGCCTTACCCTCCCTTAATACACACATTAGACTGTGTTAATAATTTTTACACCACACTGATGGGCTCATGCAGATTCCATCTGTATTAACTGCACAGGAAAAATGTGTCTGTGTGAATCTGTGCAGTTCAACTGGTTTCAAAAGCGTGTGAATCCTGAAGCACACAGGTATACATTCAGTACATGCTTTGTAATTCCTTTCTGATATAATGAAGATAGAAACTACAGGGAGAATCACACTCTAAGCAATGCCAAGGACTTTGTAATATTTTTTTTTAAATACTATGTCCAGCATAGTACAACACTGATTGTGTCCCAGGCTACGTATCTTTAGAAATCCAGGTGTATTACCAGAGCCAAAGGTTGGTTGGCAGTGTCAGACAGGGACCTTTTGGACCAATCCTTCCATCCTTTATGCAGTGACAAGTTTATTTGTTCATCTTCCCGTGTGAAGCTCAGGGCTGTGCTCCCTTTCTGCCTCCTCCCGCAGAGGGTTTGTCATGGCAGTTGCAAAGGAGCATACGGAGGCAGCAGAAGCCCCAGCATCAGAACCAGCCACGTTAGCAGGCTAGATGAAGGATGCTTCGTTGTTGATAAATATCATGTAAAGCGTTCTATCTGCATGAAAATGTGTGTAGTTTTCTGTGCAGAGCCGAGGGGATTCCAAACTCTCTGCCCAGACTGGCAAAGCACACTCAGCTGTGTGGATGGCCAGAGATGCCCATGTGCTATGGCATATTTTTGGATTTCTTTTGGATTAATGTCATGCTTCAGTGCACCCATCTGTCTGTATACTAGGTGTAAGTTTCAAAGGAAGATAAGTGATGTATAATCAATTAAAAATGCAGGTGAAATTTAGGACTTCAGCAAATTTTAGTAAATGTTGAAAAGTAAGCTGTTGCCAGATTGAAATGCTCAACAGGTTCATGCAGTTTTCCAGGTTAATGAAATCCATTTCATAAATGCAATTAATACAAACCTGTGAGGCTGAATGAATAGTGCTTCCAGTCTTCCTTGTTCAAAGAGATCAGGAAAACACAAGAGCAAGGCAAAAGGCATTTTGGTGTCATAACAGCCTGGGATGGAGTTGAGAGATAACTGCAGTGATTTTCCAGAGACTACACAAATAATTTCAAAGTAGTTTGGCAGGTCTGCAGTTTGCAGAGCAAAAGCTATGTCTGTACTTTACCACAGACACATTTTAACCTACTCTGCAAGCTCTGCTCCAAAAGTCAAGTTCCCAGCTCTCTTAAAGCTGTGTCTTCGAACCCATTTGGAGCAGTGGATTCATTGTCTGTGTCAGGCTTAGCAATGCAAGCTGTTAGCCCAGAAGTTACTGGGTGGAATCAAAGAGCCTATAAGGAACTTAACCCATCCAGTTTAGCAGTCACTAAACCAGCTAACAAATAGAGATGATTTAAATTGCTTCACAAAGCCAGCTGCTTGCAGAATACCTGCCATCCTCTTGAGAGGTTAAAAAATAATCTATTTACAGCTCTAAGGTTGAAGAATGCAATGAATTTAGCCAGCTCAAGCCTCACTGCACTTGTCTTTCATGGTACCAAATGTGTCCTTTTAAGATATTATGCTGCTTCACAGCTGATTGAATAAAGAATTTAAGAAGATATCTTCTCCCAGTATATCTGTTCTTAAGTCTCTTATCGTTTCTTAATGTTGGAACACATGTGTGCCAAAATCCATGGGGCAGTTGGAAAACATTTAAACAAAATGTCATGGCTGATGCTTTTAAAGCTTTGTTTGAATATCTAAGGAAGACTTGTGTTTCATACTTTACAAAAAAAAAAATACAGTGTTTATCCACAGACAAATATTCTATGCTCTTTCCAAAGCAGTGGTCAATGACACAAAAAGGGTCAGTAAATTGCAACTTTAGAGCAATAGCTTGACAATGACCAGATTTGTCACTAAAAATCCATTACAGTTAAACAAATTAGAGATTAAATTATTTTGCCCCAGGGGACCTGCAGGTGATGTTTTGTGAGAGGCTGAAGGACCTGAGGTTTTGTTAAAGATGTGTGATGGTGGAGGAGGTGCATTCAGCCACATTTCAGTGTGTGTGTGTGTGTGTTCACAAAGGTGCTGATGGATATTTATACCTGCACACCCAGGTATGGATGTTGCAGATGTACCAAGCATTTGTAAAGTTTTTGTGCTCTAAATAATTCAGTGTGTTTGGAGGTATTTGAGACAAAAACTGCCTTGGGATATCAGCAGGTCATACATTCAGTGAGAATCGGCTTCTCCATTAACGAGCGCTGGCATGGAATCAATATAGTGTGAGTTATGCTGTCAGCCTGTTCATTTCAGCTTCATAAAAATGTGGAAGAAATACCCAAATTTCACAATGGCTTATCCGAAGCAGGAAGAATCTCAGTGACTTATTTTGCATAGGAAATCGCCGCAAGGCTGAGAGCAACGGAGCTCAGGGCCTTGGACAGCTCTGGGTGTCGGGGGTTTGTGCAGAGGAGTCAATAAGCATTATAGTTTTCCTGGTTTCTCATCACAGTGTTATTTTCTGGGTGGATGTTGTGGGTTTTAGGGTTTTTTTTCAGAATCAAGGTTAATGCTAAGAGCTCATATAAAGCTTGCAAAATTCACTGAGACTCTGTAAACCACTGACTGAGGTAAGGACATGCAGATGTTTGGGAGCAGAAATTTCTGCTTTAAAGCACTGATAAAGTTATTGCTCAAGGGTAATGAAGAGAAAGCTAAATGAAATTATTTAAAAGACATGTGTCTGAAGTTGTAAAATCTCACAAAATATCAGCTTTTATGTACTTCAGAATACACCTGTGTTCCTGTTAGTTCGAGTGCGTGCAAAATGCTCCTGGTCAGAAAAAAAGCCTTCAGCATCAGGATCTGCTGGGCTCTTTTCCACTTCTAAACTGTCTTCTGCAGCAAACTGACCTTTCTCTGAATAAGTCAACATCTTCCAGGGCCCAGGGACCACTGCCTGACCTATGTTACAATGATGAATTTCTTGAGTGCTTCGCTGATGTCAGTGCAGCTCCTCCATTATATTCTGCTGTGAGAGCAGGAGTTTCACCGGGAGCTGCCTTCAAGTACCCTCGTGATCAGTTTGAAAACTTTAAATCCGTTTCTTGCAGTGGTAATTAATTAAACAAAGGCTTGAAATCTAGTCCTTGCACTCTGCCAGGAGCAGTGAATGAGCAGGTCAGAGGAGATGGAATTGTGGGTGAGGAAATCTGCCAACATTTAACCTTGGAGACTGCAATTTGTGTTCGTGTTGGAGAGGGGTGCCTGCAGAGACACTGACAACAAGATTTTGCTCCACTCTGAGATTGCCTATGGATAAACAGAGCCTGCCTGGTTTCTTTCTTACCTATTTTATCACCTCTGCAAGCAGCGAAACTGAAATGGATATTCTGGTTTGGAAAATGGAAAATAAAATTAGTTTGCTTTGAACTAAGAATGGATATTACTGACAGACTCCATCAGAGATGATCAGGGCAAAGCTGATGTTACGTGTTACTTGACAATTTTTCTCTCATTGAAATTAAAGAAATTTAGGCCGCTTTCAAACAAAGCTGTGTCTAATTCTCTAGAACTGCACTTGTCTGCCTTAGGGGAACTTCAGAAATGTCTATTTTTGATAAACCACTTCAAGCAGAAAGTTTGAAGCCATGCAGAATGCTAGCAGCTATACAGAAAAAAACATGTCTGTTTAATTCGGATCATTTTCCAATTTAAGTAAATGAAAGGCTTGCAGGTTTTTTTTTTTTCTTTTGCCCAATTTTTTAATTTTCAGTGTTTTGTTATGTCAAAACAGGCAAACAAAACTGGATGTATTTACTGAGGTGTGTGTTTAGCACCAAACTCAGGGCAACATGTGCAGTCTTGCTAAGCATCTTTGGGGCTGGCTTTGCACGACACTGCCATCAGTAAGTGGATAAATTCAGCCCGGATTCAGCATTGGAGTTATGCATTATTTCACATCCATTTGGGATGCAGTTTTTGTGTTGATTTGGACCTTGATTCCTGATTTGAGAGCGCTGAGAAGTGGGGGCTGTGTGGGAGTTATAAATTCCACCGGTGCTGGTGTCGCTGTGTTGAGCAAGCAAACAATGATTCCATGTGTATCCCATCACCTATGGATGTTATCCCTCTTCTGTGGTGAGGAAAAGGAAAAACCTTCCTCTTCACGAGGAGAAAGAACCAATTGCTCCTCAGGTTGTGTAACTGTCCAGTTGGGAGTGGTCAGATCAAAAGCACATGGGATGAGTGTGAGGTCAGACTACCCTGTATAAGTAACACCTAACTTTTTTTTGTGGGGAAGATGTAATGATTATTATTGGATAATACTGCAGACAGTGGATTACTGAAGTTCCTTTAAGTACTTGGGGAATTGATTTATTTTGAGGCTGAAGGTCAGTCTGGGAATGAAGACACCTGGAGCAATGGCCATGGCAGCGATGAACCAGCCCTGTGTCCCCCTTTCCCTCCTGGAGTTTGCTCTGCTTCCATCAAATACTTGGCAATGGATTTTTCTCACAGGTCCAACACTGTCTGTGGCACGTCAGGTACTTTTGTGAAGGTTCTTGATCTGTAATCCCAGAGTCCCTGAGAAACTCATTTAATATCAGCCGGCTCTGACTGTGCCAGGATCTGTGTGCTTAATGGGCTCTCCATAAAACAGAATAACTATATTGGGATCGTTCTGGGCCCTGCTATGTGCTTAATTGGTCACATCCATGGGCTGAAGTGTGAAGGCAAGGAACTGCAAAGCTGGAATGCTTGTACCCATAAGGATCACATTCATTTCAATAAAAATCTCTGTTGGATGTTTTCAGACAGAATATTCTTTGTGGCTCCCACACAGGAAGCACAGACATGAAACTGCACCCCTTAGTGTTTTGGTGATTTAAATTTAGAATTCAGTGCTGAATCTGCATGGGTACAATTCACTGCTTAAGGTTTCCCAGCTACTACAGAATGTACCAACAATGTGCACTAAAATAGAGAACACTCCCAGGCCTTGTGCAGCACTGGGTTTGCTGTGCAGTTTACAAGGGGGCTTGTAGAGCTACAGACAGAGAATGTCTGTGAACACCAAAAACAGAGTGTGAAAATATGGATGGAATACTGAAGTAAAGAGTATCAGTGCAATTAGGTGCTAGAAAGTGATTTTTTTTTTTTTTTTTTTTTTTTTGCATTGTGTTTGAATATTGTTGAGCCAGCTTGGAAGCTCAGACAAAGGTAGAGACAAAATAATGTCACAGATAAATACTGAAGAAATATATTCTGTGAACATTGAGCATAGATTTAACAAAAATGTGTTCTAAACTTAGGCAAAAAAAAGAAAAATGACATGGCTTTTCTTGCTGAATGACTTCAATTCCTTGGCATCACATATCTAATGGTGTCATAGTGCTGGAGTAGAAAACTTATACAAGTATAATCCAATAAAGCAAAATGCTAAACTAAAGAGCCAGTAAACTTGAGATAAAAGCCTTCAATCCCATGACCCTTAAAGAGGAAACAGGGGTCAGAGGTTACCAAGGCACAGCTGATGTTTCTGGAATGTTAAATGCTCAGTTCTCTTGATTTGGCACAAACTTGTGTACTTATTCGTGGAGTTGAAGTAGTAACTAGGGTTATGAAAATATCATATAGTAAATTAAAGGATGTGGGGTTTGGATTTTTAGCCCAGGTTACTCTGCCTGCTTTTCTTCTTCTTTTGCCCCATTTTTTTTTTTCAATCAGTATGATCCTGTTCAAGAGTTTTGTATGTGAGTGCAATACATGTTGTGGGAATCTTCTACTCCTTTTTTATGTCCTGTTTAAATATAGCTCTATCCTACATTTTCATGGATGTTGTACATGTCTGTACACTGCTTTGGGTTGCTTTACTTTATCCAGATGAGAATGTAAAGATATTCCTCATGAAACAGAAATATTTCCTACCCTCTGCAGTGTTATAAGAATAATTTCTTAATTTTATCTGTAGAGAGCAACCAGGCAGGGAAACATATTGTTATCAAGGTTTTTGATGCTGGCAATGTGGGAAGGTGGATATTGTGTTCTGTTGCTGCACTTTGTCAGCACAAGGGTGGTATAGATTTTAGTAGTGTTTACATCACAAACCCTAATTTACTTACACACAATTACTATAGCAGGTTTTGAAGGCAGCCAGCTGAAATAGGGGTTTTGCATTGTTGCTTCAGGTAGGACTAATTTGTCACTGAAAAACAGAATTATTTGTAAGTCTCTTTGCTGGTATTTTAGTTGTCCCTTATCAAGGATGCACCAGTCAGTCCAGTTTCAAGCTCTATACTGGATTCAAGGAACACTTGGGAGATGATATTTATTAGGGAGAAGATGAATTGATACAATGCAATATTTAAAAATACCAAATTGTGCCAATGGCTGTCCTCAGCAATGACTAGTGAGAGGCAAGTAAGCAACGAGGAAAAACAAAAACAACAACAACAAAAAATATATAATAATGGCTTATGCAGTAACTTCCACACTTCCACCAAAGGGAAAAGTTTCCTCACTAGTGTGGATCTAAAAAGGGGACCATACCTGCAATAAACATTTTGATTTTCTTTGACTTTAGCGAGTGGACTTGAACCTGAATCTGAATTTTTGACCTGTGCAGTTTCCTGCTGCCAGGGACAACTGTGAGCTTGTTTCTGTTTGTTTTCCTCTGATAAGAGCTCCAGAAGGAGGACATCTATCAGAGGATAACCAAGTGATCCAACCCAGGTTTTACTGCCTGCTATAAAATGACCTTTTTAAAAGTGCATCATTTGGCACTGCAGTGTCCATTGATTTCTACTAATGTCTTTTTATCCTTTAGAGCACCATGAAAACTCTGTGGAATTTAATCCTGCAACTCACACAGGTGCGCTAACAACTCCTGCTTAATAAGGCCAAAATGCCTTTCCTTACTCAGAAATTATACTGGGTATTGTAGAACCAGCAGAAATGCAGAACAGGAGTAGACTTTATTAATTGTATCAACTCTCTGATTAAAATTCAATAGATTTTTGAAGATTGTTTTATAATTAGTTAGTATTTCCTGCAGATAAGTTACAATCAGTGTCTGAAATTAGCGTTGCAGTTTAAGAAGATGCAAAAATAAGTTCAAGGAAAAGCAAAAAAAGAATCCAAGGCTGAGCACAGAGAGTATGAGACAGACAAGCCAACGTGTAAGCAAGTGCCTCTGCTACAACGGTGTTTTATCACTTATGAAAAGAAACTTCCTGTCTTAAGCTGCCTCCGTCCAACAAAAAAAAGAGGGTTGTAGTATCAGTCTTGATAAATATTCTCATGTGGTACTTCTGGTGTGTTATTGTTTAATTGAGCCAGTAATAATAGGAAGAGTCCCTTACCATGCTTCTGCATGGTTGTTTTCAGTGGCTGTACCAGCATTACAAAGACATACATTTTGTGGCCGACTGTCCCAATGAGCTGTGAAGAAAATGAAATGACGAAGTGATTGGTAGCTCTTTCCCCTCCCATCTCACAGCTTCCTATGAAATTCCTGTTGTGTATCTCAGTTCAAGTGCTGGAACTGTGGAAATTTTCTTTCATGTTTTTTTAAGAAGCGTCTTTTCCAGTGGTTAATCTCCTCTTTGTTTCCAGAGAAAAATCTTCAGTGTATTCTTGCTGCGAAGTAGGCACTGAAAGAATGATCTTCTCTTTCCATCTCAGTTATTAAAGTAGGCTGCCTAAGTTCTCCTGTCAAAGTACAGCCCTCACTTTCAGATGCTTATGCAATAGAAGAACACAAGTGTCCAAATTCCGAGATTCACACAGCAGTTGTTACTATAAAAATTCTTTCCTTTTTTCTTTTCTTTATTTTTCCACAAAAATGTTGCCAGCCAGTTGATTTTTTTCTTATAAAGTGGAGGGACTGTGAAATGTCATAATAAACCTCACCAAGTTTCCTGATGAACCTGTCAACAGTTAGAAATCTCGTTGTCATGGGAAAATAAAAAAATAGTGCGTTTCCTATCTGTAATGACTAATTTTACTGAAGCCATCACTCCATGGAAGTGCTTTTAGTCCTCACTTATTCTGGTTAGATTCTTGTCGTGCCTGAGCTGCTTGAAATGCAGAAATATGTTGTGTTTTGGTTTTGAACTGCTGCATGCAGGGAGTTTCTGCGTTTCTGTCGGGTATAATTTCAATGCAGTGCTAACAACCTACACCTGTGCTGTCTTTTCTCCCTCTCCACATACAGGTGGTTCTGTTAAAACAGGCTGAGAATCAGGACATGGAAAACTTGGCATGTGCCTTTTATTTTTAACAAAGATGAGTGATATTAAGCGTGGCCTTCCCAGCCACTCGTCAGTGTTAGCGTCGTTTGGAGCTGTGCTGCTCCCTTCTTTATTGTCGTGTGTTTCCTTCGTGTGAAAAATGCCAGATTGACAGGCTTGAAAGCCAAAATCCCTCTGTTTGTCTTGGGGCTGTGATAGTATAGTCAGTGACAGCACAAACATCCACCCTGCCTCATCTCTATGCCTCGAGTGTGAGCAAAGATAGTTCAGTCTCCATGGCCATTAAATCCTGTTGATTCCATCAATAAGGATGCCAGTTACTGAGAGATGTCACAGTGACTTTGTGATCCGAGTCACTGCTCCAAACACGCTGGATTGAGACACCAAATTCATCTCACATACCTCAGCACAAATACCATGGTAATGGTTTTCACTCACGGGGAATCTGGCATGGATTCAGAAGGTGTCAGATTTAAACCTTTCTGAAATTCAATCGCCTTCCCCTGAGCCAAACAGTCCTTCCACTTACTTGAGAAACTTGTTCATGTTTTTTAACAGGTTCCTTTTCATGTATGAGGTCTTTCTTGTTTTTAGGAGCTTTCTATCAGAAAGAAACAGTTTCTCGGATCTGTGAGGCACGTGAATAAGAATGCTCAAAGATTGTGAATGTAAAAAACCTCACAGTCTGGTGCTGCTGCAGGTACCTGTCTTTAATCTCATTTCTGCCCCTGCTCATGTCACCAAAGGGGTTGCAAAAGCCTAAAGGGCTCCAAAAGTAATGGAGTAGCCCCCAGCAAAATCATCTTCCTGCCTCAGTTTCCCCAAGTAGAAACTGGAGTTAACAAAGTTCTGTGAAGATATGACTTTAAAAACTGGTTAATTTATATTCTGGTATTTAATCAGGCATGCAAAATGCTAAGTAGTATTGCCACCTAATTTACTTATCCATCACTAGACTAAAAAAAGGGAACATCTTTTAGATTTTTGGTTTCAATAGGACTTTCAGGCTAATGAAATGTGGTGTAGATAATTTGCTGTCTTCTTCTTTGTGTCAGAATTCTTCCCTAGAAAAACTCTAAATGCTGTTAGAAAATTCAAATGCAAGTAGCAGCAAAGTTTGCTTCAAGACAAATCTGTAGAAAACATATGAGCTTCATTACTTTCCAGGCAATATTTAACTGAACTAGTATGGTGAACAGATGCTGCTCTCCAAAGGGTGCTTTTGTCTAGAGATCATTTTGAACATACAGAAACAATTGTAGAAAACTTAGCTGTGAAAAATAAACCCATATTTGGTCGAAACCACAGAATTAATTTTTTCTAGCATCCCAGGAGTTCTGTGTCTAAGGTGCCCAGAGAAGAGCGGGACAATCCCCTGGGCCTGGTTGCATCATCTCTCTCCAAATTGCTGAAGCAAACACAAAACTTTTTCAAAATTTACAAGTCTATAAAACCCAAACTTATTTTGTGTCTGCATCTTATTATTCCACATGGACAATCCATGTCATAGAGGGAAGGCAAGATTGCGGTTCCCTGCATGCAGGGTTTTCCACGCCAGGAGCACATTGAGGCTATGGGGCAACTCTTAACCAGGTTCCTGATTTGATTCTGCAGTGGCAGAAATACAACCTTCAGCTCATAACCTGCAGGTAAATCACAGGAGAGCCAATGTCCCTGTCATTCCTCAGATAAGCTCTGCATTTTGCCTCTCATTAGAGATGGTCTCAAACCATTTTGGATATCTTGAAAATTACAGCATATATAACCTATCCCTAAGTCCTATTGACATTCCTGACACTTATATCTTTGCTAACATATTTTATTCCAGTGTATATCTCTGGCAAGAAGGCAGAAGATATTTTTACACTGAATATGGGTTTAGGTGTATCAAATGTCACAATCAGCTGTGGCTTAAGTAATTTGAAACTTTTTTGCTGTCGACTTTAATGGTGTCTGTTGTTTGGACAAGGGAGGAAACCCAAATATGGGAGGAAAATAAAGCTGTGCCTCTAATATGAATACCACAATACATTGTACAGGTCCTTTTAGGGCAGTACCCCTTTGTTTTAGTATATATGATTTTCACTCTTACAAGTTTCCCCACATACCTAATCATGAACTATATATAAATTTTGTTAAACATATAGACATATAGAGTTTACATTAAGTTCATCAAGTCTGTGCCCTAAGGAACACATTTTCATTGTAAAATTCACGTGTAAGGTCAGTTGTAAAAACACTTTTGACTTATGGCCACTTAAAAATAATATATTAGTAATCAGTAAATTATTAACACACATTTTCCCCCTGAGTTATTTAGGGCAGTGTGGAGTAGGACAGTGAGAACATTATAATGTATAAGTGCTACGAAATAATGGATAACATGCTGTAATAATGTATTTTAATATTATTTATACATGCCTCTCTCATCTGTTACCCAGTGGAGCCACTTGCAATAAGTTAACTTAAGAAAAGCACTACATGGACTCGTCATCCATTTGTCCAAAATTGTCATCTTCGTTTACAGTGCTACTGATCTTTGCTTTTCCCCTTTCTCAAACATTAATGCTGTTTACTGCATCTCTGTCTGGGCAGTGCAGTGGAGAAAGAAAGAGAGCCACAAACATGGGCTAATCCCACAGGGACTCACAGCCAGAGCTGGGCGTTCAGTGTTTCACAGGGAGCACAAGGGTGAACGCTGACTGCCGTGCTCCCCTCTCTTGATGGTCACAAAATGCGTTGCTCTCAATGCACGTAAAGGGGTAAAATCTCAGAGTTCAGAGCTTCCTCAGAATACTTGTTTATTTGTTATAGGCTGGGAACAGTCTGAGTGCACCAAATTACTTAAAATATGCACTTGTAATAAATAATAATTTTATTTTTGTTAAATAGCAGAATGACACAGAAGCATCTGGCTTTCTTTTTTAAATACGTGTTACGGGCAACTGGTAGAGGATTCCCATTGATAATTCACTATATCAATGTGGCAGGCTTCTAGTAAGGGAAGTTAAATAATTTTAATGAAAACGCAGTGACAGAAAAACAAGCAAACAGAATTGAACAATGGGCATTTGAATGTCTTGCTCTTCTCATGGGCTCTTTTAACTGACTTCACCTGGAATGTGGCCAGTCCAGGGCCTGTGCTCCATGGATGCTCCCAGCACCACTGCAGGGGAACCCAGGAGCCCTGTGGCTGACACAGGGCAGCGTCCTGGGCACTGGGTGATGCTGATAATGATCCTTCTCCGTCCTCATTTCAGATCTGGATGTAGTTTGCAATGTATGAAACATAAAGATGCACCTTCAAAAGCATTCCACGTGTTTCTCCAAGTGATGCAGTCCCAAAATAGCACTTTTAAGCTGGGTGTGAGTGGCCAAGGAAGCGCAGGGGAACTCAGGAGTTTGCACCTGTAAAGCTTTACCTGCGCTGGGCAGGGTGTGGCCGGTTAGTCTGAGGACTAACAAACCCACAGGACATTTTGAGCAGCAATTGTTTGAATTCAGAGAGCTGGGAGCTGGAAGGGAACTCGTGTTTGTCTGTTCCCATCCATGTAGACACAGCCTAAATTTTCAGCCTCGATCTTAGGAAAGATAAATAAAGGAGAGATCCCACTGCTCGTGAGCTCCTGTGAAATACTCTGCTGGGCTCAGTTTGATTTCCCGTGGAGAGCCACCCACCAGTGGGAAAACAGTAGACACAAACACATACAATCACAGCACTAAAATACAAAATTGTGTGTATTCTTTTAGTAAATATGTGTATCTGAGTAAACTCAAGGAAAAATATGATTAGAAATCTGCATTCTTGCAAGACCCATCTGCTGTCTGAAGTTGGGATATTTGAGACTTGCAAGGCATTAGAAGATTTTAAGATCAGAAGACTTAAAGAAAGCAGATGGCTTCATCCTATTTAATTTAATTACATTTATTTAGTATGAAAAAGGGAGAAAGCTAACTGTCTCCAGCATAAAAGCTCTTTAAATGCATTAGCTCCTGAGAGGCCTGCAATCTGAGCACTGCCACTGTGCTTTTTAGCTGAATTCGATATTGTCTTCCTTCATTCCTTATAAATTGTGAGGCAGAATAGCTTCTGAAGTTCCTTTTGATACAGGAGGATGCTCAGGCACTCTGTCTTGAGCTGCAAGCATGTTACTATGGAACAGTGAAAGTGTAATTCAGAACTATTTTTCATTCATGTTGTCTCTTAATATCCTAGACCAACCAGAAGATCTACTTAGCAATGAAAAAAAAAAATCAACAAAGATCTGCTTACCACTAGAAACATCTCCTTCACTTCAGCTTTTTCATGTTGGTTTTTACCCAAGGTAACTCACAGATCCTGCCTTTTAGAAATGTTTTCTCCTGCTTACCCCCAGATTCACTAACATTGCTAAGATTAAAAGCACACATGCAATCTTGTGTGTGAAACACAGGCAGGTAGTAATAAAGCATATATTTTCAAAGATACTATATTTTAAAGCTCTTTAAGCAATGATGAGTTTCACACCCTCCATGCTAGTCTGTTACAGTGTTTAATTATCCAGAACAATTTAGAACAAAAATCAGTACACTTGGCCTCATTAATGTAAGGCAAAGCAGAGCTTTTTTAAAGCAACCCCCAGACAGGATTTGTAAACATCAACTTCATTTTTATTTGGTACAAAGCACATTAACAGCAGCAGCAGCAGAGAGAGCTAAAATTTTACAAGTAGAGAATTAATCACAGCGGGTGATGACAGGCTGGTAAAGTGTCTCATTAGGAAAAGAATAACAAGGAGTTTAATAGAGAGCCAGTGTTTTGTAAGGATAATGGCCTGGGTCTCCAGAAGGTATTGGTGATTTGGGAATGCCTCAGTTCTGATATCAATTCAAAACACCTCATTTTCAGTAGCAGCTTCAAACCTTTCCCTTCAACTGCCTTAAAGCACTTTGGGGGTGCCCCAAAGCCTTTTATCTTTATCTTTTATCTGTCCTGGGCAAAACCCTTCCCTGAACCACCTAGATTCCCAGCTTGCAGGGGGCAGCAGCGTGGTTTGTGAGGCAGGTTTGCAGCTGAGGTGAAACATCCCAGCCCTGCGCTGTGTGGGCAGCGGAGATCCTGCCCCAAACATGAACTCCCTGCTGCAGGAAGGGGAGAGATCAGCGTAAGGAAAAGCTGTGTGTTCTGGGGAAAGCTACAAACACCGCTCACCACGAGACAGGGTTTTGGAAATGCTTTATTTCTTGCTCGCAACAGACATAACTAACTCGAGATCTCATCTGGAAAAGGGCATCGTAAACCCAGCTGGCAGAAGCAGGAGACAGACCCATAAAAGACAAGAACAAGCCATAACTTGAATGGACAGGTTGGAAAATGGAAGACACCAGAAGAAATTCCGATATTATTTTAGCTATTTGGAGGACGAGGCAGGAGTTTTACAGGGAGTGTGCTGGGTAGTTTACTCTTGAGAAGTATGACTAATCTCTTCAAACAGATTATCTGTAAAAGTACGGGGTTTTTTTTTCTCTTTTTAAGCTTTTGCAATACATTTAAATGCATTATTTTGTTTGGGTTTTGCTCTCGTGAGTGCCTTTTCCTCAACTACTGAGCATATAATTTATGTAACCTTGTAACACCATATATTGCAGGTAGGCATTTTATGGCATAATTTATTTATATTTTACTGTTGCTGTGTGCAGTAATGAGGTTTCTGCTGCTTCCAATTTCATTCATTAGAGCAGGCAGGACAATGGGCAAAAAACCATCACAACCAGGGGAGGAAAACATGGTAAGAATTTCAGCAATGCCTCATTTTTAGAGGCCCTTACCCAGTGTAATATGTACCTACACATTAGCAGACTTTGTAAATGACGTTAGAAGAAGAATGCAGCAACAAACAATAACTCATGATGTAGCAAGACCAAAAAACCTATAAAAGAAGTGAAGGTTTGTCTGCTGGTGCAAGAAAACATTTTCTTTTCTTCTGATGCTTCCTCCCCTCACTATTGACATCACAGGGAGAATTTTTATGCACCCTCCCCATCTGTTGAAGTCACATTGAGAAGAGTTTTAGTGTTAGTTATGTAGCCAAATTATTTCTAGATATTCAGTGCACAATAAATCTACTTAGGGTGCTTTGTTCTGATGAACTCATTTAAATGTATTATATTAAAAAATTACATTTTCAGAGGCTTCTCTAGACATTTCTTAATCGGTTGTCATGGTGATGTCACTGATTACAGTTTTTAATGTCCCATTTGAAGATTATGCACTACTTAATGACCCAAAAAGTAGGTCTAATTTCTTTAGTGAAAAAAAAACCTTTTCATGGAATGAATTACACAGGTTACTCCTAGTACAAAATAATGAAAAAATGCAAATGGCACAATGTAAAGAAAGATTTAGGTAAGATTATAGGCCAAGAAGATGTTCTACACTATGCAGCTTTTTAATAAACAAAGCAAAAGAATAAAAAAAGCTGCAACAACTGAAAATGTGGACATGGATGAGAGTAAAGAACACCTGAAATATCCTTGTGCATTCTTCAGCTGTCTCTACAATTACGAAACAGTAAGGATCTGGAGAGCATGTGAAATTATTTTGTATTTTAAAGGAGTTTGTTGAGACACGCTTTGCAGTTCCTGGTTGCACTCTCACTCTGATTTAGGTGGCTTTGCAATCTCCAGCAGAGTTCCAGCTGGGAATTCAGTTTCAGCTTCACCTGAGCACATTCCACATATTGAGGTGAAAAAGCCCCCAAAACGTGTTACTTTTCTGTTTCAGACAATTTTCCTTATCCTTAAAGGTTTGAATGCCATTGTGGTTGCTTTAAGAAATTTAAACGTGGCTTTCATAAGCAGTAATTTAAATTTCCAGAGGTCTTGCTGTAGAGTTTTTATAACCTTTACTTTTGCAGGTGTCCTAGGCAGTAACATCCCTCCCATCCGTGTCCCTCCAGTCTGGAACATGACAAATAAACAGCTTTGTCACCTCAGAACAATTGAACTGGATTCCAGTCAGTTCAGCTTAAACCACCCGATCTCTTCCCGACCCAAAGAACCTGCCCGAGGTTATTCCAGAATAAATCCCCCTGAATTTGTGTGGGAGGGGCATCGAGTCCTCGGCAAGAGCTGGTTCTGTCAGCCCATCCTCTGCTTTAGAGTTATAAAACTTTAATCCTTAGGCTGACTTGTAGCACACAATGATGCCGAGGAATTAGAAAAGTGAACTGTTTGTTTACTAGGAAAGGAACTGTAAAAACAGCGGAGGGAATAGGGGGTAACAAGGGAAAAATTAAATTACAGGGAAAAAAATACTCCTCCATTCACATTATGTGATCCTTCACCTTTGTCTAAGGCCTGGGTTTGCAGAAATATTTACACACTTAAATCTCATTCCTGCAGAAGAGAATTAGGTATTTACTGCCTTGATTTTTGGGTAATAAAATACTGCTTTACCAAAAAAACCCAAATGTTTTGTGATATCCATTGAGAAATTATTTCGATCAAGATTTCAGGTTCTTGCTTTTAATTTTTGGCAGATTCCACATTTCTGTTCCTACTAAAATTTCTAAATAGAACAAGGGTCAGAACACAAGGAATAATAAAGATTTGCCTTGTGGCAGATTCGGAAGGCAACAAAAAGAAAACTGTGTATTTTGAACATAAGGAAAGTTGAAGATTTTCATAGATATGAAGAGAGTTCTGTAGGTCAAGGACTTCATTCACAGTGCAATGAAAATCGCTTTGGTTTTGCTTGGAAAATAACCATCTTTGGGGTTTTTTCCTAGACAATAACAGTCTCAGAAAATATGGAAAGAGTGAAAATAAATCTTTCGAAAGAAACATGCTTTATTCATTGACAGAGAGGAAGATTTTGAGGGAAAAAATATACTGGGAAAAGAGGTTCTTTTTTTTTAAAAAAAAAAATCAAACCAAAAACAAACCCCAAAGGACTTCCAAACCAATATTTTTTTTGGGGGGGGCGGATTTTTTTCTGATATTTGAACTAGGCCTATCTGATCCCTGCTGTAACGGGTCTAGAGAAGTGATTCCTCTGTCTTGTTTACAAAACATTGTCAAATACCACAATACTGATTCAGCGCTCGGTTCTTTTACTGACATTTGCTGCTAAGGCTTAATTTTACTTTGATCAGGCCGAATTTTACCTCCTCAGAGCTCCATTACTTCAATGTCTGGCAGCACGTATGATGTGTATTAATGAAAACAGCCAAACCTCCACAGAGATAACTGTTCTGATAAGTTTTATTCATCCACAATAGGTGCAAGCACTTTGTAAAGTAAATGATGATACCATAAAAGTCTTTAAAGATCCATTAGAAGGGACTCAGCAGAAGAAAGCTTATGAAGGTTGTGTGGTCTGTAAGTGATCATGCACATGCTAAAGCAGCCAGAACATTCTGGTGCTTCACTGCAGCCAAAAATGCCACGCTCATGTTTGGCACATAATGAAGTTTGGAGTATGGAAAGAAAATGGTTTTATTCAGCACGAAAGTTAAAGATAAAACCCTTCAGAACTGAACCTAATTGTCCTTTGAGGTATTTCTTAAGGTCAAAGCTGTACTTGATGGTAATTATCATCCCCTTGCACTAAAAGCAATACCAAAACCTCCTGAGCTTTTACTGGCTTTGCTGCAGAGAGAAATAATGTTTCCTCTTTCTTTTCAGTAAATAATGCTAATTTAAAAGGTCATTGTGTTTTAGTTTTCCTGTGGTGGTTATAACTGCAATTAAACCAATATCAGTCAAAATAAATTATTCAGAAAAGTCTAAAAGGAAATAGTGAGAAGTAGTATAGAAAACAAATGGCTATTTTGATCAGCAGACCAACCTACTTAGAATCTCAGTCAATAAATGAGCTGCCACTTTTCTTACAAAAGGGAGACATCCTTTTTTGACATTCACCACCCTCATAAAGTATTTCCTTCGCTCCTTAGCAGTGAGAAAAATTCCTCATACATTTGTGTGCTCCTGCAAAAGCTTTGCATGTTTTCTGTGGTGCAGGATCTGCTTGAGCAATGGCTCTTTTGAAAAAGAAAGTAAATGTAACAGCATAAAACAATCCTCATTCTCCAGTCTCCCCTGTGCTCAGTATCTAGAAAGCAAACAAGAACAGAAAAAGCAGCCAAACCCCAGATGTCCCATTTTATGTTTCTCTTGGTGACTGTTTAGGCCTGGCAGACTGGGACTTCCAGGCCCTGACAAGTTATCTCCCTTTGTTTTAACACCTCAGCTCTGCTGCTTTGCTTCCAGCTTAAAGTTTGCATAAATTCACACGCTGGCTCTGGCTCTTTCCTCCCCTCTCAGCCTGGCTCTCCAGGCTGCTCTGAGGTGCTGTGGCCGTGCAGCTCCTGTTGATGGTGATGCCATGATGATTTTTTGCTTTTTCTTTTATACCCCTTTTTATACCCTCTTACATAGCTTTTATGTATTCTCAGTGCTTTTAGCCCACACAGTTATAATTCTTTAAGTTTGATCCCTTCCCTCAGACCCAATATCCCGTTAAGCCAAGAGCCCAAACACCCTGGAAACCCCAGACCCCGAGGGCCTCTCCAGAACACATTCTGTAAACAAAGCCAGGCCCAGCCAGGGGAAGGTTCCTCGCTGAGGGGTCTCGCTGGAGTCCCTCCCTGGGCAATCTTTGATAGATGTGCTAATTAGCAAGGCCTATAATTGCACACACATCACATCGTGGGGGGCCATTTCTCCGGGGGGCATTTCGGGGTGCATTTCGATGTGCATTTCGGCGCCCCTGAGGGCCCTTCAATAAACACCGAGGTAAAACCCTTTTTCCCTCTTAACTGTGTTCAGCTCTCTTGATTTTAAGACCAGGAAAAGGCGTCAATGGGAGTGGGGCTCGATGGTTGTCAGACCCAGCACCCTGGGCTGGAAATCCCTCCTGCCTTCCCTCATTCCATCCCTCAGCTTCCTGTCTCTTTGGCACCTCACTGTGGTCTCCCAGGTTTCCTCAGCATCATTGCTTCCCCTTTGGGGTTTAATTATTATTATTATTATTGTCCTAATTATCCCATGGAAGCTCGAAAGTATTTCTGTTCCCGTTACTTTTGGGAGCAGGATGCTTTGGAATGAGCACGTTTCTGTATATACCCCTCAACATGGTTAAAGAAAGGGATATGTGTAAGGTTCATCAAGAACTAAGTTTCAGGTCATTTCACTTCCTTGGCCTTATTTGACTTAATACTTTCTCTTATTTTAAGTTTTATTTGCATTTGTGATTCAATTGGCCTCTCTGGGAATTGCTCACCAGTGCTTCCTCTTCTTGGACAAACTTAAACTCATTTCTTCTGAAGAAATGTTCAGTTTCTATATCTGCATAATCATACCTCGAGAAGTTCATAAAAACCTCTGATTTAGCCTTACTTCTTTCAATAGCTGGGACTTTTTTGAGGAAAGCCAAGTCCTATAAGAATAAGAAATTTTCAATAATGGGAAACAAAAACATTGTTATTAAAGTGCACAGGAGCACTATCATTTAAAGGTTTTCTCTGTTCATGACAACAGACTGTATGTTATGTATTTATTACCGTTTACATGCTCTAACTGCAATTTCGTTTATTCACAATAATGAACATTTATGCTCATACAATAGCTTGTTTAGGCCAAATATTGGTCATTGCACTTATATGAAGCACTCATTTCTTTCTGGCATTATATGCCGACCTCTTCTTTATCAGATTAAATAATTTCATACTAACTTATGCAAATATTTCCTCCCTTTTTTAACATTCCTTCAGTCAGTGGATGGACACTTAATTCAGGATTGTAGATGGACTGGTGTGCGTTAATATCAATGGCGAAGGGATTAGCTCCTCAAGCTGGCATAAAACATGCTAAACCAAGTATATTTTTTTGTCACTGAATTTCAGAAAATATCATGGTCTTATTTAGCTGCAGTTCAACAGCAAGATACAAAGTACAAAGGTGATTTTCCCTCTAAACTGGATACTTCTTCCATACTGTTATTCAATTTGATTAATATTTACATTAACAGCAATTTATTGGCCACTTGCTCAGCAGAAGCTTTCCAAAGAGACATTATGTATGTTAATGTGTTGCTACTTACATCCCCATAAAACATACACAGATTACAAATTGGAAAATATAGGACTAATTAACTCCGATCAGCAGATGTGTATACTGATGTGGTATATTGAGAAAATCTGATTTTCAGCTCCATTTAGTCAGAAACAACGTGCTGACCATCATTTTGAAGAATGCTTGAATAAAACTTAAAACACAGCAGCAGAGGCCCTATTCATATACTCAGCTTTGTTTTTCTATAAATCTAAAATATGTGATAATGTGGTTTAAGTTCAAGGTCTATTTTGTGTTGGATTTGAAAATTAAATAACAATCATAGAACAGCCTGGGTTGGAAGTGACATTAACACTCACCCCACCCCTGCCATGGGCAGGGACACCTCCCACTGTCCCAGGCTGCTCCAAGCCCCAGTGCCCAGCCTGGCCTTGGGCACTGCCAGGGATCCAGGGGCAGCCACAGCTGCTCTGGGCACCCTGTGCCAGGGCCTGCCCACCCTCCCAGGGAACAATTCCTGCCCCATATCCCATCTAAATTCAGTACTGTGCAAGTAAAGATATAGCGGTAAAGCAATCCAAGGATGATATTCACACAGCCTCAAAAAATACATTTCTGTTAGAGGAAAACTTAAACCTCTCTTTTTTCATGCTTTGTTCTTAGATCTTTTCATTGTGATGAGAACAGGAGACACGCTAAGAAAGAAATCACAGCAGAGCTAAAATCAAGAGGGAAAGACTTTCAGGCAATGAATGTGTTTAGAGATCCTAATCTGTCTGGTACGATACAACTTCTGCTAAAGGAAATGCATGACATAAACCCCCACTTCATCCCTGGTTTGCACAAGTGCATTCCCACCCAAGTGCACCATATGCCAGCGGGCAGCCACGCTCAGGCTGAGGAGAAGGGCTGGGAGAGAAGCCCCAGAATCGAGAGATCTTCCTCACAGCGCATCATCCGAAAGGAACGTGTCACTCCTGTTTACTCCTAGGCAGTGCTGGGAAATGAATAGCATTAAACATTCAGCAACATTATTCCTTTTCTATGTCTGCATAAATTTTTAACTGTTGTGGTGTCCAAAATAATTTGTATAAGTTTTAAAGCTGGGTATATTCAATCATATTTTGCCTTTGCTAGTCAGGCCAATAAATTTAATTTCGGAGCACTGCTCTTAAAGTCTGAATTGGACTATTTTTGAATCAATTTGAAATTAAATTTTAAGTTGGTGCCAGCTTCCTTCACATCACAAGAGGCAAAGTTTTAGCCTAGTAAGAGGTACCCCAGAAACTCTAGCCCAATGTGTGAGATACAGCTTTGCCACCCTGGAAATGCTCACAGGCAGGAGAGTCTGCTTCTCCTGACATCACTGGGCACGTGAGATACATCTGTGTCATATACACACACGTTTTTAATATAAAACATAGATCTCATTTTAATTTGCTGTCCTTATGGAATGCCATTTCCAGTGTGTCTGTACAGTGAGTCCTCCTCTTAGCGTTTCTTGATCTCTTGGACCTGCCCTCAGCCCAGCCTTCAATCTCCCCATTTCCACTGATATTTCCTCTCCAACAGCCTTGAAAACCTTTCAGACATCTGAGCAATATGTCATATTTTCTCATCTGCTTTGGACAAGGTTCAGGTCATCCCTGCAGCTTGTTCACCTGCCAAAATTGCTTCCTCTGACTCGTGGGGGATGCTCTGCTGGAGTGTAACAGTAATGAAAGGAGATCCAGGGGCCTGAAGAGCTCTTCTCTGCCTAGTCAAATCTCTAAGCAGTTCCAATTGTATTAACCTCTGCTGATCTGATGTAGCATTCCAGGGCTGGCAGACAATGAGGGTGGACCCTCAGTAAGAGGCTTTGCTCTTAGAGACAGGGCTGAGGTAAGAAAAGAGGGATCTGACTTTCTTCTCTGGTCGGGGGGACAAGCCCAGGCCAACTGCTGAGTGTGTTTAGCGGCTTTGCTACCAGAATCTCCTTCGAAACATTCCTGACTGTAGCACCCTCATTTTGATGAGCACTTCAACTTCACAAGAGCTTTTAGCTTCCAAATGACGTCTTTTCTTGAAAACAAACAAGAAACATACAGAGCATGTAAAAACATGCTTTATTGGGCTAAAGATTTTAGGATTAAAACAGTTTTGCTTTTATAACTTGTGGTGAGAACTCTGCCCTACTAAATTGGGGTGCAATTAGTATTTCTGTACAGGATGACATTTCTTCCAGTCTAATCTTCTCAGGGTCAAAATGTCTATAGGTACTTCAGTAATTCAATTTAAATTCTGGATTTGATCCCCAACATGGGAATTCTGCTCTAACCACAGATATTTCTCTGGAAAGCAGTTGTAGTGATAGTGTCATCTGCTGATTTTTGGCTGCTGAGTTCATCACTTTTCAGAAGTGAAATCATCATTCTGGAAGAATATGCAGCATGGATATTAGATTAATCACATATTTGCTGCAAGAAAAAAACATAAGGGAATTTATGCCCTATATTCCAATGAATTAATTATGAAAATCACTGCACTTGTTCACAGAGAGAAAATCTTCCATATTGTGGGATGGAAAGTCTTCCTTTCACCCACATTGTGGATATAACACTCTCTTCCCCTTCTTTTGTACTTGGCCATCAACAAAACCAAAAGTTTTTACATCTGTGCATTTTTTAATCTTAGAGAGTAAAAGGAGGGGCACTATGTGGGTATGTATTTCAGAAAGAAGAAAATCATCCATTGTCCTAACTAAAAGAATAAATAGACTTCCCAAATTAAGGTGTTTGAGAGTTGAGGTAGGTAGGTTTTGAGAGTCAACAGATTGAATTTTCAGTCATGTCAGTATAATAATAATTTAGCAAGCTCCCAAATTTATTGTCTGGTTGACTCTCATAGGAATATGGAGCATCTACCTGCACTGAACACAGAACTGCTCTCTCAGATCGCTGAAAATTTGTTGAATTTTTCAGCTAAAGAGTTTAAATGTGTTTTCCTCTGGTTTTAACTCAAATGAAAAAATGTTTCATGTTATGTCATCATGTAACTGTGCAGGAATAGAGGCAAATACCAGGTAGAAGTACAAAAAGGTACCCGTGATAGATAAGAAAACACCCTGTGCTGGTGCTATCATTTAAATACAGGAATCTGCAGTTAAAGAGTAAGAAAGCTGGCAATGAACACTGCTTTCTCTCAGCCACACGCATTGCAGCGTTTTGGGCCTTTAAAGTGCCTTGCATTTCAGTTTTCAGAACTGTCCTAATTCAAACAGTTGTGAATTTCCCCGTCTTCTTTCTATTTAAAATCACTGGTGATCGAGCGTGCAAAAACAACCAGGCAGCTCTTTCCAGTCCCTTTTTGTGCATCCTGCTGGGGTAGGTCGTGGCTTGGAAGATGCAGAAATTGGTGTGGAATTTAAACTTTGGCACAAACTAATGCTGTGTGTTTGTGTTTGTTTTCAGGCACACGTGCACCTCTAGGTGTGTGAACGCGCACCTTTACCTCGTGCTCTGGCAGCCCTCTGAGTCCTTTGTCTGTTTTTCTTCCAAAACAAGAAACCTGTTTGCACTCCTCCTACCTCAGATCAATTTGGAAGCGGTAGGAAATTTAAAAAGAGCCAGTAAATCTTGGGGAAGTAAGTGAGAAGTTGTGTATTGGGAACAAAGAGGAAGAACATCAATTGCATGCAGCAGAGGCAGTTTCTCTTTTTCATTCTTCTGTCAGTTTTGAAAAAAAACGTGTTATCTAAGGGTTAAAAATAGAAGAATGTTAATATTGTACAGAAATGCTTGTTCTAGATCTCGAATTCCAATTATTGCCTATAGTACATTGATAATTTAATTTAGTGCAATTTTTATAAGCTACATACCTAGAGCTGCCTGCTGCACCTTGGATGGCTTCAATACTTGCTCTAATCCATGTGTGAGTTAGTGTTCCATGAGGAATAGGGAGTCTTCCAATTTATTAACTGAAGTATCTTACATCTTTCTATGCTAGAAAAAATTTTATATTGACATATCCGGAGTTTTTATTGAAGTTATATTAGTGCTATCTATCAGGGATATGCTAGAAAATCTATAACTTCCACCAAAATGTTGCCCATGTGAGCAATTCAGTTTATGAAGTACAATCTTCCCAGGCTGGCTTAGTGCCTCCTGGTTCATTTTTCAAGCTATGTGATGTTTAATGAATTTGTCAAAATAAAAACTAATACACAGTTTCACGTCTATCATCAAATTATGCTTTGCAATATATGGCTAAGGGTATGAAAAAAGACACCTATACGAAGGTCTGCAAATGGAAAACATCTCAGGTCTGTGCTGTTCTATTTCTTGTTTTGACACTTCTTCGCAGGCTCAGAGATGTTTTACTCTGGTTGCAATTGCACTGGGAGTTTGTCCAGATGAAGTAACGACACGGTTTCATTATGTGCAGCATGTAGATATTTGTCTGCAGTGCACCATCAAGCTAGTCAATATATTTGCAAAGAAAAAAAAAAAAATAAGATAAAGGGGAAGGTTGAGAGGTCTTTATGACCTTGTTTAAAGCAATCCCAGATCCCATTTTCTAAACTGCTAAACAGATTTTCAGACTCATTTGTTTTCTCTTACATATTAAGTCAGAACCTTGCGGCAACTAAGAGGGTGACATTTTTAAAGCAGCTTGACGTGATGCCTGCCCTGTTTATACAACTGCATCACTTTCCCAGGGCCTTCAGCTTCTTTGAGCAAAGCTAAGAACAGTAAACCTTTAGGAATACTAAAAAGGAAAATGATTTCTCCGTGCCCTGCTCTGCAGGCACGAGCAATACGTGCTGTACTCCCCATTTTCATAATCATTGGCAGTTGTCAGTCATCATAAACCAGTCAGTGCTGAGGCCTCTGAGGGATCTCCCAGGGCACTGCAGAGACCTCCACGTGTGCCGTGTCTCAGTTTTGATGGAGTGAAGTAATGACACAGAGAGTGACGAGACCTGTGACTTCTGGAACGTGGGTCCTGTGAGGAGCGGCTGAAGGAGCTGGGGTCGTTTAGCCTGGAGAAAAGGAGGCTCAGGAGGGACCTTTGTGTCCTCTACAACTCCCTGAAAGGAGGGGGGAGTCAGGTGGGAGTCAGCCTCTTCTCCCAGGTAACTAGACTCAGGAAAAAGGGAAAATGGCCTCAAGCTGTGCCAGGGGGAGTTCAGGTTGGATATTAGGAAAGTGTTCTTTGTTCAAGGAGTGGTTAAGCACTGGAATGGGCTGCCCAGGAAAGTGGTGTGGTCACCATCCCTGGAGGTATTAAAAAAATGAGTGGCCTTGTCACTTTGTGATGGTGCTCACTGAAAGCTGGGGTTTGCTGGACTTGGAGGTCTTTTACAGTATTAATTATCTGGTGACTCTGTGATTCCCATGCCATCAGACCCCTGTGTATGCACCCCTAAGCCATGGGGGGCTGCGGAGCTCTGCTCTCACTGCAGCTTAGCCTGGGCTGACACTCTCAGCCTTCCTACACACGAGTGTTCAGGCATATTAAGCTAATAAAGCATATTAAAAACCCACTGGTGGGGCAGTGCTGATTACAGAGAGTAAAGGAGCCAAACCTTACAGCACAGATTGACTGTGGAGAGCACAGAACCATCAGAGGACATATTCCTGTATTTCATGAGGATCAAACTCCCTCTCAGGTGTATCTTCTCAAACCCTGTACTGCCACAGCTGCCGAGCTGAAGTGATGTGACCTTGAATTTACTGGAGAGATGATGTTTTATATAAATTTTGGTATTAATACCAGCACATGGATGGAATAATATTTAAATGCACGTGGGCTTAAAAAGCTTGTGCATGATAATGGGTGTGCAATAATGCACCAGGGGGTTGGCAGAAGCTTGGCAATGAGTGTAATCACGTTGGATCAGGAATGTGAGGCAGGAGCTGTCTGATAGAGAACATCTGTGGCAAGTTAATCCTTTTGCAATGGAATCCAGCACCCACTGGTCAGGATAGTGCCAGTCCAAGGCTACTCCCAGGATAGTCACACCACTGCAGCCCTGTGCAGGCAGCCCCTGACAGCTTTTCTGCTGTTTCAGTGCTTTCCCCTTCTTGTTCAGGAGATGATTCCTCTGGGACAGTCTGCAGAACCAATGCCACCATCACTGAATCAAGATGTTGGTTCTTGCAGAGAAATGCAGAGGGCTTCTGAAATAAAACGTGATTATAGGGCTTTTCTGTGGGTCGTTGGTTTACTTTGGCTTTCTGATTTTTTTGGTGGGTTCTTGTGGTTTATTTTTTTTTTCCAGTCAAGGCTGAAATCCCTGTCATAAAGAAAATTAAGAATCTGAAAATGGCAGGGAAGTCCCAGTGAAATAATGACCAGAGAGGGGTGAAAGTCTGGGAATCCACAGGAAAAGTGGTACTGAAAGCCAATTTGTTGAGGCCTGGGACTGCCTCAGAGGGGTTAATTGAGTCTTTCACAACATTTCCATTGGTCTCAGATGATACTATCTGAGTAATGAACCAAGAATGAGGATTCCTTGAAGGAATGTTCATTAGCATAATTATGCTCATTAACATAATATGTTCCTCACTTAGTATGAATCTGATTGGCTTACTTGGGATTAAAAACCTGAAGCTGCAAAACTGAGGATGACCTTTGCTGGGAGCCTGAGGACTTTACTGCTCCAGAGGTTTGGGACTGTAGGTCCAGGATCCCATGTCTGCACCAGTACCTTGAATATGTTTTTGTTCACTATTATAGTACCACAATTATTATTCTGAAAAAGCAAAGGCTCTCAGACTTTTTTTTTTCACTGCCAGAAGATCTAATATTTGCCAGACAGAGACATTCCTGTGAGACAGAACTGTACATAGAAGTGTATTCTGGAAACAGTTAATATAGAGCCTCTGTGTAACTTGAGTTCATTTATTCTTGATAATAATGGAACGCTAGGTTGGCATCCTAATGTCCTATTTTTCTGCTTAGTTGGAACCTGTCATGTGCATGTTGATATTAACAGGAAAGCTGAATATGAAACTTGACTTCGCTACCTAGAACATTAAAATTTCAGTAAGTTCAAAAAAGAAAAATGCAAACATTTGAGAGGTCATTCTGCTTGTTCATTTTTTTACAGTAAATTGCATGCCGCTCTCATTATATCATTTATCTCTCATAATAGCTTAATTTGGACTCCTTCCAAATTAAAATGGAGACAAAGTCATTGTTTTGCTGTTTTCAAAAGAGATGCAGAATTTCCTATGAATAAGGCAATAGAGCAATGTCTTGAATACTAAAAGGAATACACAATTTCCTTCTGGTAGCTGTGCTGGCAATTGAGTTAGTGTGTTTCCTTTGCTTGAATGGCTAAAGAAAATAATGGTTTTGTCCCTTCAAATGGCACTGTGGAACCCAAGAGTTGATTTCAGCAATGTGACTCATACATCACGCTGTCGTAGCTCACATATGGTCTCCTCTTCTGGAAGAGTTTCTTGATGGCTTCCTGGGTGATAAAACACATCTCTGTGCAGCTCATATTGCTTCCCTTGCCCCCTCCCCGCTGCAGAGGGGAAACGAGCAGGTAAACCCTGCTCCTCTCTGCACATTCCCTTTTAAAGGCAGGATGTGACATTATTGCTAAAGTCAGAGTTTGCAAAGATGGTCAGACAATGGTTGTTTTTTAAAGGAGAGTCACTCTGTAATGTTATGCACGAAAGTACGGCCTGTTGTCGCTGACAGTGTGAGCTAAACTGCTCAGGTCACTCTAACAAGGCTGGTTCTGGGGCTGTAGTGGGACTGGGACAGTGCTTAAATACAGGCTGGGGCACAGGGGCTGGAAAGGGCCCAGTGGGGAAAGGCCTGGGGGTGCTGGGACAGGGGCTGGACACAAGCCCAGGGGTGCCCAGGTGGGCAAGAGGCCGATGGCACCTGGGCTGTGCCAGCCCTGGGGTGGCAGCAGGACCAGGGCAGTGCCCGTCCCCTGTGCTGGCACTGCTGAGGGACCTCGAGGGCTGTGTCCAGTTCTGGGCCCTCATGGCCAGAGAGCCCTGGAGGGGCTGGAGCGTGGCCAGGGCAGGGAACGGAGCTGGGAAGGGGCTGGAGCCCCAGGAGCGGCTGAGGGAGCTGGGAAAGGGGCTCAGCCTGGAGCAAAGGAGGCTCAGGGGGGACCTTGTGGCTCTGCACAACTCCCTGACAGGAGGGGGCAGCCGGGGGGGTCGGGCTCTGCTACCACGTGGCAAGTGAAGAGGAAATGGCCACAAGTTGTGGCCAAGGAACCAAGGAAGCTTTAGATTGGATATTAGGAAAAACTCTTCATGGAAGGGTTGTCCAGCTTTGTGACAAGCTGCGGAGGAAGCTGATGGATCACCACGTTTTCAAAAACATAAGCAGATGTGGCACTGGAGGACATGGTTTAGCGGGGAACACGGTGGTGGTTCTGGGTTGATTGTTGGACTTGATGATCTTGGAGGTCTTTCCCAAGCTTAACAATTCTATCCTGTGAAAGGAGAGGCCCCAGAACAAGCACCCATCTCCTTCCCTGGGGTGCTCACAGGAGGCTGTGCCCTGGCTGTAGGACTGTGGTCATAAAGCTCAAGGCACTCTGCTGTCTCCTGCCCTTCAGAAGGCGTTTTTGGTCACTCTTCCAGCCTGTGCTCCCTTCCCCCTCTTCTGGTTGTTTATAAGGCCATAGAATTCAATTTCAACTTAACCAATTGTGACTTTGATTACAACCAGGAAACTGCACTGCTTTTCATGTGCATATTCCTGGAGCTGTGTGGGCACCGAGAGATTTTGACCCTACACCACTATCAAATGTAAATAGGAGATATCAAGAACAGCAATTGTATTTTTCAAAACCATCCTACAATAATATGAAGCATGTACTGAAGAATAGCATAATTCACTGAATTTTAAAGAAGTGAAATTCAAGTGTTTGTACAGGAAAATGGCCAAGACACAACTATTATCTGCCACGTATTATTTGAAATATTCTCCTCCATAACAAGCGCTGACAGGAGGTCAAAGACACCCTTTAACTCGCGTCCTGGAGATAAACACAACTCACGCTGCCTTTTAAATATTAACTAGTGGCAGTTCTCAGTTTCCCTATGAGTTAACTAACAATAGTAATCATTACTATCAAACACTCTTACAAACCTCTCAAGGCGTGGATTTCAAAGAACTCAGCTGAAATCTGGAAGTGCCTTTTATTTCCCAGTTTTGCAAATAAGGAGAGTGATGTGGTTGGGATCCCTGATTTGCCTAAAAGCCCAGATTGCCATAATGCATCTCTAAGAATAGCACTTAGGAGGGTTTGGCTCTCAACCAAAGGATCACTTCACAAAACCACTTTGCCTCCAACACCTGTGTTGAGAGCCACGTAACGCTGATTTGGAGATGAATGGAAAGGGAGAGCAGCATTTCGTGTACCAGCAACACTGAGCTTTGCAAAAACTCAGGTTGCTTTATCAGAGATTTCTCTCCTGACTACAAACTGGCCTGAGGTGTTGCTTATTTGACAAGCAGGGCCATGGTCCCCAGTTCTTAGGTGGCTGGGCACAGGAATGCTCTCTGCATGCTTTCCTCTGTGTAATTCTGACTGCTGTGCCCACTCTTCTTGAAGATTTTTATTGCACTGATAGTAAGCCCTGATGGGGCACTAAAACTTGAGTCTTAGCTCAAAGTGGAATAGAATTAAATTCAATGTGAGTGGTGGAATACAGAGCAGTGGCTGGGAGATAAACTTGAGAGGAGAAAACCCTGTGAGTATTTTGCTTGTAGAGCAAGTGTGGCATAACCAGTCCCATCAGAGATGTGCCAGAAGTGCCAAAAATAAAAAGACCTTGGCTGGATTGCCTACTGTTTAGGAGTAGAATTCCTAGAGAAATTCAGGTGATTAAATTCTGTATCAGGAGAAAAAGGTTTGATGCCTGGGAATGTTTTTCCAACATGCAGGAAACAGGCAAGGAAAAGCTCTGAAAATGAGCTGGAACAGATGAGTGGGGTGTAATTCTCATCCTGCTTCTCTCTGTGCTCTTCCTCTCCCCTCTCCTGCTCTTTGAAGATGTAGCTCCAAGGTCTAAGGACTCAGTTTTGCACTCAGGAGCATCAGGGAAAGGTTGCAAAAGGGAGATGGGGGAAGGAGGGGAGTGAAAGAGAGAAGAAAGTAGCAGAAACCTTGGAGACACTAACCAACAGAGTCTAAAATATTCCTTTTGAATCTGGACCGCTGTGCAGCTGGAAAGTCAAAGGATGTTAAACTAGTCAGTAGTAGGAGTGCTTGAATCTGTTACAAAGAATGAAACACTCTGAAAAACAGAATGTAGGCATTTTTCAAGGCCAGTAAACAGGATGGAAGTGCTTTGAATGTGTCCTTCTGCTTCTTCAGGTCTGGCTGCACAGTGGCTCCCATCATCAGGAGGCTCAGTCTCTGCGTGCCAGGTGTACATACACTGCACTCCATTCATCCAAAAGCACAGGCAGAACGAATCTCTAAGCCCCAATCTTTGTTAGGCTGAGTTAGGAACTCTCTTTCTCATACCAGGGAGCATTTACTATGTCTATGTACCTCCAGGTCCTTATCCAGTACAGATCAGGGCACTCAGATAAACTAAATTCCTCCTCTTTAGAGCCCCTGTTTTCTGTGACTAAGTTTTGGTAAATAGCCTGTTTCTATTTTAGTCTTATTTTGATTTCTGATGTAGCAAATATCACAATTAAGGCAGAAGTGTGGGAGTTTGGTGCCATTTCTTGTTCCCCTGAATCCATGTATACCAAATACTCTGTCTTGGAGGGAAACTGGGATTTTCTTTTTTCCAGTGACAATAGGACTGTGTCCAGATTGGCACATACAGCCTTACATTTCCTGACAGCCTGTTTGCCCTGCAGTTTCGACTGCATTTTTTCTGGAAGGTGTTGATAAACCGTGTTCTTAAAGTGAAGTACTTTTAATTAAAAATTTGAAAAAAGAAAAAAAAGATTGTACATGGCTGGATTACAAATTCATTATCATCATCTGGCATTTGACTGAGTTCTGCAAGCAAAGTTCTCATAGTCTGTTTGGCTAAAGTACAGTGGGAGAGCAGAGTTATGTTACATATTCCATCTTTTCCTACATTATCTTGCCACTTCCAGGAGCTGCAGTTTACCCTGCCAGTCCTCTTTTCTCTTCTTGTCTGGCACTGGGAAGAAGCAGAATTTCAGGCAGCTCTGACTGTCACTGACTTCAGTCTGAGCTCAAAAAGCAGGGTGGTTTCTTCACTTTCCAAAGACCGAGAGGAAAACTTTCCAGTGCTTTTGTGGGTTTGTCTTTCCAAGAGAATTCTTTGCACATGACGCTCCTTTGTTTAGGAAGGAAAAACGAGGTTATTTTCTCTGTGTCATAGTGCTTGGTTTCCTACCTGTCACTCCATCTTGGGCATCAAAAATTAATTTTTATCTACTTGCACTCTCTTCTGCAGGAGAATTTCTTTTCCCTGTTTGTTTTAGCTCTTAAACCTTCTCTGCAAGCCCTTAATTTAGTGTGAACCACTTATACAATGCAATGATATCATTTATCATTCAGTATGCTTTTAGTTCTACCACTGTGAAGGTGCCTCAGACCAGCTGAGCATATTAAATATTTGAGAGTATATTATAGCAGCAAAGGAACATTTTTATCAATACGGTTTATGATATAATTAAAGAAATTAAACTGTTGTGTGTAGACAAAGCCCTAACTTTGTAACACTGGGTTTATTTAGGCCTCTGAGCTAGTCCCTTTATCAAAGGCTTGCTGTGATATACACTGGGAGAGCTGTAGAGGGGAGCAATACATCAGTGCTCTTATCATGTCCTCTGTCACTACCTGGTCTTTACTGGGAAAATTGATAATCAAAGCAGCAGACAGAATTCACCGAATCCCAGTCTTTCAGCCATCCACCAAAAAGACAGGCTGCTCTGCTAAAAAATGCTCCTGGTTTGGGTGCAACTTTTACCAGGAAAGGAGAGCTCGTGTCAGAACTGCTCATGCCGCTCCCCTGAATGGGATAAGCTGGGTTTGCTCGGTGTGACTGTGTCTACCCCAGGGCTTTCGCTGCTCAGAAATACTCCTGGCTGACACTGCTCTGAGGAAAACATCTCTATCCAGCCTTATCTAACCGGGCTCTGAGAAACAGGAGAGCTCCGTGCAGGTTCAGAGGGACGCAGGGAAGGAGCACAGGGTCAGCAGTGCCACAGCAACAGGGAGTGCCACGCACTGGATGGGATTTTCCACTCTGGCAATGTAACACGTGCTGAGGAGCTTGTCCCACACCCCCACGGTATGATTTAACACACGTTTATTTACTGTGGCTGCCTGGAGTGAGGCACATTTTAGGTGAGGTGCACCTTTAGTAATTGCAGGAGATGAACTTGGCTCTTCATTTACTTATTGATGGCACGTCATAAAATGCCTGCCTTGTATCTGGGAGATAGTAATTAATGATAAATACTGGTAGTTGTCTATTTCTTAATTAGATAAATATACATTTCAGCAAGGAACCGGCCATATTTTATGACCTAATTAAAAGAATGTGTAAAGGGATTATTGCGTGCAGTGGTCTATGATAATTGAGAAAAACAAATAAACCCAGACTTTGCTACAGGCTGGTTGAGGCAAGGAATGCTGTAACAAAATAGGAAAGAGGGCAGTGGATGGACATGGCTTTGCTCAGCACTGTGGCTGATCCACACAGGGAAGGGCAGATTCATGGAGCTGTTCTCGCTGCTCCAGCAGCTCCGGGGTGATGCAGCATCACCCAGCCTGATGGAACAGTATGTCCCCAATTCCATCACCCACAGGCTCCTCTGGTTCAGGGAATGATCATGGTCCCTCATCTGGCAGCTTGCAATGAGCTGTTCTGTCACAGAGCTGCAGCCAGGACTCAGAGCTGCTGCTGCACCACTGGCCCAGGGTCCTTTCCCCTGGTGCTGGAAGCTGCAGGGAAAGAAGACTTGGTGAGGAAGACAAACTCACCTGGGAGACCTGAGCTACCTGCTCTGCCCACCCTTTCCTTCTGCTTCTGCCAGCACTTTCTCTTCTCTTTTATTGTGTCCATTTTGAAAGAATTATGTGAGTACCTCCAAGTATCTTCAAGACATAAAAAACCCAAAAAAAACCCCAAACAACCCCCCCCAAAAAACCCCAAAAAACTCCAAACCAAACCAAAACCAAAAATATACCCCTCCAAATCCTCCAAAACAAAATGAACATAAAAACACCCAAATAAACCCCAGCCCCTTAAAAAGAAAAACCCAAAAACAAACCACAAAAACCAACCAAACAAACCAACAAAAAACCCAATCCGACAAGGCAAGGGTGAAAAGGGAAAACACAAAAAACTAAAAGAAACTTCCCTGTCTGACCATCCAGGAGCCACTCACACCTCCGTGCAACCAAGCTGCCTTCACTAAAAGTATTCCTCAACAAAAACTACTTGCAAACTGTGGGGGTGAACAATTTCCAGTGGAAAGGTTTATTTAGGAAAATAATAAATAAAAATGCTCCATGGGGTGTGCTGCCTTCAGTGGGGTTTTCAGTGCATTGAAATATTTAATAAGATCAATAGATCATGTTACTCCATAAGAGTACAATGCAGCATATTTTGTCAGTCTGAAACATTTTGATGATCAAAATGAAATATTTCATGGCTTTGTTTTTATTCTGATTTGAGATGATAAAAAAGCCTAAACATTATGAGTCTGTGGAAACAAATTAATGTCTTGGCTTTCCTGACAGCATGGAAAAGTCTCTCTCTTCCTCTTATTCACAAAATCACAGAACAGCTGGAGCTGGAAGAGAGTTCTGGAGATCTCCTGGATGAGCACACCTCCACTTCTGTGAGATTGTTTTCTTTTGGTAAGGAATGTCAGATTTGTCCCAAAATTAAGCACTTTAACAGTAATATGCTTAATCTGAAGTCATAGCAATGCACACCCAATTTCTGGCAATACTTCCTGCATCTTTATTTACGGATGGAAAATGCCTTTTCTGGAGAGAAAAAGAAGTATCTGACAGTTCTTTGAAACATTCACTGTGTGTAAACAGATTATTAGTATTCTGCAATAAATATTTGCTTCCAGTTTTAAGACCCTCAATGGAAGTGACTTGTACTCTGAGACTGTGTTTTTAAAATCTTTCAGAAGGCAGAAGAGTCTCCTGTACTGCTAATTTGTACACATGAATTTTCGTACAAAGCAGCTATAATTTTATTAACATTAAATATTGATGATGCATGTTTCACAATTTCATGAAAAAATTGACTGCAATAATAATCTCCTCTTGGTCATGTAAAAAAATCTTCTCTGAGCCTCCAGCTAAAATTTGACAATTGGTTAATTCTATGGGAAAATAGACTTTTGCTCCAGTACAAACCAAACAGGCTCTGATTTGTTTCCCGAATGTCACAGGGAAAACTCAGCTGCAGTTTTTGAATAGAAAAATGAACATATAGGATTGGTGCTGGTGTCCTGCCACAGCACTGTGAAGAATCCCTGCAGCCCTCCAGTGATCCTTAGGAGATGGTTTGGATTGCCTGGACATGTTCAGTGAGTCCAAACCTTGCTAAATCCAGTCCTGCCTGAAACACAAACTGCAGGTTTTGTTGGTGACTGGACCAGGGAATTTGCAAACTGAGATTCATTATTTTCCCACACAACCAATTTCTGCTTAGGACAGGAGCTGCTTCAGTTCATTTGGCTCCAGTCAGGACAAATTCCCCCAAGCTCCATAGAAAATAATTCAAAGTCCTACATAAAGTAGAGCAATGCCAAAAGGAGCCCGTCCTCTGCACGGATGAAACCATGAGGTGTTATGGTGAGTAGTGCTGACTTTGGGCTAAAATAATTTTGAAAGGAGCAGTCAGGATCCATAAAATCAGATTGGACTCATGGCAGAGTTCTATATCTTAATGGGACTGGTGTTTGTGTCTCTTTCAAGTTCTCTGCTGGGACACCAGTGCAGTTCAGTTGTGCTCCTACATATTTAAAAAGGACTTTGCTTGCTTTAGAGATGTGGTTTGAATACACTCAAGAATTATGCAAAACCCCTAGGTTTGTGAAGCCTTCAGCACCATTACTAAGCCATTAAGCTGGGTTTGAAATCACAGGGGAACACAAAAATACTGTAATTAAGTTCAGAAGTCTTTGTAACACAGATGAGAGAGATTGTCTGAGGCACTCCTGGCCATTAATGGGTTTTGCTGAAGATGTTGCTGTGTGTCAAAAACCCAACCAACCTAAAAAACCCAGCTGGCCACAAAGGAGAAACCTAAACTTGTCCATAAACTGCAAAGCTGCATTACCATAATCCCTTTCCTGGGGCTGAACCGGTGTCTGGGCTCCACCAGAGGGGTGGAACAGCTCATCCCCGGGAGGCCACAGCAGCAGCACCTGGTGCCACGCCTGTGCTGTTCAGTGAGTGCTTAACTCTTAACTGGTCTGGGGGAGCTCTGCCCTGGCACGGCTGGGGGGTTTCCAGCGCTGAAGGGGGCTCTGTTCTGCTGGGCAGGCACAGAGCTGTGGGTGGTGCTCTGTGCTGGCCACCTCTGCAGCCACGCTGGGGTGGTTGTGCCTTAGTGTTGTTTCTCCCCAAGGAATGCTGCCTGTTGTGTGCAAATCCTGTGCGTGCTCCACTCCCCTTGGTTCCTTATCCCGCAGATTTTCTGCTCTTACTCTCATTTGGCTTTTGTTGTTTTGTTTTTTTTTTGGAGGGGTGGGGGTGATTTTTGACTCCTTTCTCTAAAACCCTTCTTTTATATTGAAATTTGTTACTACAAAGCATTTGACCCCTGACTTTTGGAATAGGCTGCTCAGGGAAGTGGTGGAACCACCATCCCTGAGGAGTTCAAAAGGCACACGATGTGGCCCTTGGGAATACGGTTTAGTGATGAACGTGGTGGTGTTGGGTTAATGCTTAGACTCAACAATCTTAGAGGTCTCCAAATTTACTGACTCCATGATTTGCAGAACAACTGAGGGAATGTTTCTGGGTAGCAGGGTCGTTGTTTTGTTGGGCTTTTTTTTCCCATCCGATATACAGAACGCAGTTATTTGTGGTTTGTCTCCCTGGGTGAGGAAAGCTGCTCTCACAGTTCAGACAGGCTGCTCTGGTGCTCTGGCGTCCATGTTTTGCTAACAAATAACATGCAGTGGGGAAAGACTAAAGTTGAAGGTATGATGGTGACATTAGCAGAGCTCTTTTCTCCCTAAGATTCCCCCAAACCATCTGCCATCAAGCGATAAGACGGTGTAAGCGGAAAAATGTAAGCAGCAGAGCTCCTACTGCATTGTCTCCATGACCACAGGAGAGAAGGAAAAAAAAATGCCAGTACAGCTCTGCCTTGAGGTATGAGCACCAGGGGAGCACCCTTAATAAACACCCCACATGTGAGATGCTGTGTGCAGAAGAGTCGCTTTAAGAAACGCTTGAACGAATGAGAGCAGATTCCTCATCAGGGCACACAGGCATTACACCCTATGAGATGGAGACCAGCAGCAGCTCTGTGAAATTCACACCTGTGGCCCTTAGGTGTGGTATTTATGGCAGACAGGCTGAGCTCTGATTGACCACCCAGTGTCTAATCGCTCTGTAACTGCCCAGAGCACGCCATGCAGTGGCACCGACCCAGTGGGGGCAGCTTTATTGGAGGCTCCATGCCTGCCTGCACATTATTGTGCTGCTGTGGCCTTTTGAGCATAACATTTAAAATGAATGGACTCCACACTGGGTAGGATTTACCTATAAACTGTCATTTCTATTTATGCAAACAGTCATGACTCTTAACGAGAATTGACTCAATTGCTGGGAGAATGCTGCTGCCTCTCCAGCCAGAAATCACAGGCTTCTGAGTCTCATTTTAGGAAATCTGACTGTTTTTTAAAGGTAGATTAAAAGACATTGAATTTTGACACATGAAACCAGGTTTTCAAAAGGCCTGTATATTTGGCATATCGTTCCAATATACATAGTCCTCACTACATGCATTTTTAATGCCTTTCCCTGGTTGCAAGGGCCTTGGAGAGCCTGCCACCCGGGGCTTGGATTTTCATAAGTGTTTGCCCACGCAGGAGCTTGCATGAAAATCAGCTCGTGTAGTCTGTGACTGTGGGTCTCTTGTGCCTGAATTTCACCAACATGGCAACCTTAAAAGGCAGCAGAGCCCATTTTCCTTCTTCTGAAACTCTTAGTTTGAATTGTGCTATGCCATGAGAAGTGAAGTTTGTGCCAGAGGCAAGGAGCAGCACGAGCCAGGGGGATACTCTGAGAGAGGCAGGATGTCTCTGACTGAGCCCATGGGGAGAAGGGGGCACAGTCTCCCACTGAGGGTGACATAGCTGGGCTCTTGTTTGGTTTTATTTTGACTGGGAAGATCCTTTCCCTCTCTGTCTCTCTTTGGAAAATAGCACCTCAAAGAAAATTTGCAATAAAGAATTCTGAAGTCAATTGGATTCGGGAGAGGCAGGGAACAAAATGGATGAAACATCTTAGTGTCTTTTTGTGTCCCTGTGCCAAGACACCAGCTGGGTGTACCTGGCCCTCACCTGTGCTAATTTGGCTACTGCCTTTCGCTTGAGAATTTTTTGTTTTGTTCAGTGTATGCCCTGCAGCCACGATGGTATAGGGCTGTTCCAGCTGCCTTTGTTCATTGCCTTGAAAGCTGTCTGCTTACCAGACATGCAATTTTCAGTTTTAGAAAGCCCTCTTTATTCCTTAAATGCTGCTATTCTAGAGGCCTCTAGTAGGATGATAACAATTCCCCACTGGTCTGTTGAGGGATGTTGTTTATTTTTTTCTTGTTTTATGCTATAATTCTATGATTACAAGTAAAGAATGAGCCACAGCCAGGTTTTGCTTGCCTTTCTCCCCGTGCTAGTTTTAGTCTAAATATGAGTTGAATCTATTCTAAGAATTATTAGGAGCCATTCCTTTCACAGGGCTTTAAGCTTTCTGAGTTTGGCAAGCCAGAAGTACAGGCTCCAGTGTCTGTGCAGCCAACTGTGCTCACTTTGCATGAGATAATTCAAATCCAAAGTTCTTTGTGCAAGGCAGAAGGGCTTTTTGTTTTGCAAACTCTGGATTATGAAACCCTTTTGTTTTCACTCATGTAGGCTTATACATTCCAGGCCTGGTTTTCACCTGGTGTGAATAAGTATCATTTCACCAAACCCAGTGAAGCTGAGCTGTACAGTTTTCTACAAGCTGACGATCTAATACCTGGAATTACAAAGCACAAAGCCCTGAAAATCACCACAGTAATTTCTCCTGATTTTGTTTGGTTTACCTGCAAACCTGAAAGCTGATCTAAGCTTCTGTGGGAGGTCTGGCCTAAGTGTAAGTCTTGTGGCAGAATTGCAAGCCAGGCAGTTTGACCAGATATACTGAATTTTCCTAGTGAACTTTCACACAGCTGTGCTTCTGGGATAATTGGACTTGTGTATTTGATGAGCTTATTCAGTGTGATTTTTGTCTCAGGACTTGCATGAAACCAGGTTTTTAACTGCTGCTTACTCTGAGCATTCTCCACTGTTTAAGGTATGAGGAGACAAATGGTCTCAAAAAGTTTCCGTGCCATAATCTAAAAACATCACTCAAGAGATGCTGAGTGCTAAACTGTTCAAGACTTCTAGGTCTTCTCACTCACATATATTCTAATCTTAACTCTCATCCTTAAGCCCTCCTTCCACTCTCCCCTGGGCTTTTTGTGCTTGGGTGCCGTTCAGCAGCACAGGGAAATTCTGCCAGGAGGCTCTGAGAATCTGCCCTGAAAACCAGAGGAACTGCAATTATTCTCTTCTTGTATAAGTTCTGTTAGAGGGGAACATGGAGCTCAGAAACACAGAATCCCAGAATCATTAAGGATGGAAAAGCCCTCCCAGCCCATCGAGTGCAAGCTGTGCCCCATCCCCACCTTGTCCCCAGCCCAGAGCTCTGAGTGCCACCTCCAGCCCTTCCTGGGACACCTCCAGGGATGGGCACTCCAAACCTCCCTGGGCAGCCCCTGCCAAGGCCTGACCCCCCTTTCCATGGGGAAATTCCTGCTGCTGTCCACCCTGAGCCTCCCCTGGCCCAGCCTGAGGCCGTTCCCTCTCCTCCTGTCCCTGTTCCCTGGGAGCAGAGCCCGACCCCCCCGGCTGCCCCCTCCTGTCAGGGAGTTGTGCAGAGCCACAAGGGCCCCCCTGAGCCTCCTTTGCTCCAGGCTGAGCCCCTTTCCCAGCTCCCTCAGCCGCTCCTGGGGCTCCAGCCCCTTCCCAGCTCCGTTCCCTGCCCTGGACACCTCCAGGTCCTTCAGGGCCCTCTGGACACAGTTCAGGGGTGCAGATCTAACCGGAGCAATTGCTGAACTCCTGCCCCCCACACTTTGGGTCTGTAGTCCTGCTTTTCCAGAGGTGTTCTGAGCTGTGGAGCACCTTAGCTCCTCCTTGGCCAGTGGTCAGTGTCCAGTGCAGGTTACCACAGCAGGATTTCATTCTCTTTCTGCGCAGTGAAAGGCTTGACCCCCAAACCAGTTAAACCAACAAAAGTCGTTTCATTAACTTCAGAGGCCTTTGGATCAAGCTGTGTCAGGCTGCACAGGATGGTGCTGAAATAGAACTTTGCAGATTTTTTTTTCTCCTTCGGAAAATGTTAACGCTTGGAAAAAAACTAGCATTTTTGAACTTCTTGCTTCAGGAAAAATACTGAACAAATGATTTCAAGCTGCTGATGTGTCAGCTTTTTCTAATGAAAACAAAACACACTGTGGTTTGAAATATAAATAACATACAGGTGAAACATTTAAAAGACAAAACAGCCCAATACAGTCTTGAAATAACTGAAGCAATGTTTCAGTTTTCCTCTTCTGGGAACACAGTTTTGCCTTTTAATCCAAATTTTGGGGAAGGATATTTTGCACATAAATGCCCATGCATGCATGATGGCTGTTTTGGATACAATTTTACTACACAAGATCACCGCTCCAGACCTTGTACCACTGTGCCATTTGCCCAGAGTGGCGTTATTTAATGTGATCATAAAAGGAATGAGAAAAAGTAGGAGAAATGACTGAGAAACATAATTCTAATTCCTAAATCTCTTGCAATCTGAAGAGATATTTATCATCTTTATTTTTATGGTGCTGGCTGCTCGTTAACATTTCTCCATCCTTCTTCACGTTTTAAATCTTTGAAGTTCGGCACCATTTGAGTTACTCAGTTCTGCGTTCCTCCAAGAGAAATTGTGTCTCGTCTCGGGAAGGGTGACAAACAGCAGCTCTCCCACCCTGTGTGAGGTGTAACCAGGCAGAGCAGGACAGCCCTGCCCAGTCACACTCCGTGCCCTGCTCTCCTCCCACCGGCCCAGCTATCTCAGTCACCAGCACCCACAGAGGAGGCTGGAAAGCTTCTGAGCATTGTTCCTGTAACAAGTGCTAAATTTCCTCTTCTCCAGGCTCTGGGCTGTGCTCTGGTTATTTGCACTTCCTCGTGCACACTCTTTTGCCCTCTGGGGCTGAGCGTTTTGGATGTTCCCCGATTGTCCCACATTTCTCTGTCCACTTATCCGGGCCCAGGTACACCAATAATGTAATGAAAAAGGATTTCTCCTCTACAGGAGCTGTTAAAAACTGATGTAAAGGGCTGCACAGAGGAAACCATTTGCAGTTCACAATAACAACAAGTTTTATTGGTTAATAAATCCCAGGAACTATACTGCTTTGTTTTCTTGTAGCATCTGCTGGCCCCTTATTTATTAACTAGCGATTTCAAAAATATAAAGCACTTTTAATACCAGGGCCTGATCCAAAGCCTTTGGGTAATTCAGTAGGTTTTGTGTTGGCCATTAATACAGATGAGTGCTGCTGCTGAGCCTTTATGGGTGCCAAGAAAGGCAAAAGTAGCTCTTCCCTGCCTATACCATCATTTAACACCCACTAATAAATATGACACAAAGTCAGGGTTTGGGGTAGCTGCTCATAGGCAGATCTTCTGAATTCTGAGTTCCCAGCTCCCATTTAAGCATTCTAGTGGCTTCCTCTGATGTTGTATTATGACTGCTATTTCCCTGACTCCATATGCTTCCCATACACATCTGCAGTGCTTTTCTGTATGCTTCAACGCTGAGAAAATGGACATTAGAGACAGAAGACTGATTGTGGATCTCTTGGTAAAATTTATTTAACTAGAAAAAAGAGAGAAACAAAAAGAAGTCGTCAAAATCCATCAGTATCAAAGCATTATATGAGGAGCAGTGGCTCTCAACAAATTCCTTGTTTGATAAACCAAATTGAAGTTTTCAGATCTCCCATTTCAAAAGGCTGATGCTATCGTGCAGTATTTTGATGGATGTGATGAAAAATTGGTAAGGCAAGAAGCTTCAGCATTTACATTTGTAGATTCAGATTGCCACACACACGGCAAGTCTGATGCAATTTCACTGAGACCCCAGGCAGAATGTAGATATAAATCCACACTGCATTACTGCAGTAGAGCTCTGAGGATATTTTAATTAAATTAGTGTTTCGGCAATAAACTATTAAACCAATCTCAGACTTATTATTCGGGTAAAATATCACACGGCAGAAAGACTCCAGGATGTTATGACTGGTGTAGCTTATAATGATTTACTGGGCAGCAGTAAAATCATTCAGTTCTGCTGCTTATTTGGGTTTTTTTCAGGTTGTTGCCCATGTGGCTGCAGTGGAAGCTGGCTTTGTATTAATAGGTAAGATATTGAACTGCACCAGGACCCCATTTAACTCCTCACCCACGGTCTGTCGTCCATGCCTTTGATTTATCCTGTTGTACGATTGATACGTGAGTAATGAGATAAATAATCCTTACCACACTGTGAGCTCCTCATCTTGGTGAGGCGTGTTTGTCTTTCCCAGAAAGGAGATAAATTCTTAATTATTTTAGGCTGACATGTACCTTTTCTGAAGGGGACGGAACATATGGAATGATAGCAAATGATGTGGGGCGAGAGGTAGAGGAGTATCACCTTGGGCTTCTTAATTCGTCCAGCTCAGACAGACTCACTGCAGGACACCAGCAGCTACTTATGGCACCAATTTGTTGTTGGTGTCCTGTGTGCTCCTTTTACCATCTGAGTGTCTACTAGGGAATAAAAAAGACATTCCTTAGCACGGGGAAGGTTTAAAGGGCAGACCAAAGTGGCTGTGCCAGATCCGTGTCGCTGGGAGGAAGCGGAAGGAAGTGTGGAAAATGGGCTGTCAGAAAGAACAGATGTTGCTAATGAAACATTCACTGTGACGGGTCTGTGTCCTGGCACCGCTCCACGGGAGCCGAGTGATCTCAAAAATGCCTTCCCTGTTTTGCCCTTGTGCTCAGAAATGTGTTATGAGGATGATGGTACTTAACTCCCTTTGACAAGCACTTTTGGCTGAAGTGTCACAGCGACATTAAATATCAGACGGATGAGGACTGTTAGCAAACTGCGCTGCTTCCTCTGCCCGCAGCAGCTCGGGGCTGGAATCCTCCCTGGACACCTCTCAATTTTCTTAAAATCTCTCGGGAGGTAGTTTGGGTTGGATCTTGGCCACCCTGAGGAGGTAGGCAGATGCCCAGCTCAGCATCTGTGCTGGTTTGTGATGAGTGAGATGAAAAGCTCTGTCCCCTGGGACAGGGTATCCCTTCAAACTCCTCTCATGTGTTGTGGGGTCCCAGTTTGGCTGCAGAGATCCAGAGACTTCCTCTGCCCACGGTGGGGCTTCCTGACCTCTCCAGGTTATCCTTCAGCATGGATTTGTTGGGGGGGTTTTTTTCTTGAAAACGAACATGCTCAAATATAAACAAGTCCCCAAATGTCAGAGGCTGGTCCAAAACAGGGCTGTGCTCACCTGATCAGCCTGACCCACCACAGGCCCCCGTTTTGGATGCTTTGGAACAGATGATCCAGAAAGAAAGGAGAAAAGGATTTAATTGCTACTTTGCAATTTTAATGAATAAATGCCATTTCTGTTCATCTTCTATTTACTTTCCCGATGTAAGGCAGAGTTCTAACGCCAAGAATTAATTTCATTACGAGCAGAAAAAAAGACACTTCATTAATAGTGAACTGTTATTGCTGGCATATGTGCTGGCTGGCTCATGCCTGCGGCTCTCAGCAGAAATCCTCACAGCTTCTCAGACACAGGCTGCCATTTCCAAAGTCACTAATTCTCACGGATGCCTCACTGTCTCTAATTTTGATGTAGACACCCGAAGAAAAGTTAATTTTTGGAGCATCGAGGTTTGAAATTTTCTATAATTCAGGTCTTTGATGATCTACGTAAGGTACTAAAATTAAGCCCATGGCTTCTATAATTTGTAGTCATTTTGCAGAGGAGAAGGGGTGGAGGATCAAGATACTTGAAGCATATCTGCATCAAGGACATTACATCCATAATTCAATATAATTGAAACAATGAGGTTGGAATGAAATCACAGATTCTGAATCACAAGACTGAAAGGTGGTCGTGTTCCTATCTGAAATATTTGGAATAGTAATTCTTTCAAATGTGAGCTAGCTTTGTCTTGAAAACCTGAAGTTCTGCTTGACTTGAAAGAAACACAATAGGGAAAATATTATGGAATATTTTAATTTTTCTTTTCCTAATGTAGAAGTGTGATTAAATGGTTGACAATCAAAACTATCTGATAGCTCATAGTAGAGCAAAATGAATTTTTGACAAAAATCTTTGTCTCTTTTTTGGCTTTTTTTTTTTTTTTCCAAACGAAAAATCTCCAAACAGTGAAAAATTATGACAGAGAGTACTTCATAGTAACATCATACCTAACACTGCAGTGTCTCGTACAGTAGGGTCCCTATACATGGATATATGCACCCATTATTGATAAGCACACATATAAGTGTTTGAGCACACACTGCCTGGGCTGCATGGACTGAATCACTGTAATCTCTCTGTAAATGCTCCCAGATCCATTTCTACCAATTTAGCAAAACATGTCAATAACCTGATATAAGATAAGCATTTAAATCTGAGGGTGTTTTCACAGGGATTTGCACAGAAGTGGATGTTTATGTGCTACTTTTAATTAAAGCAGTGCAATGAAACGAGTGGGACGATTCCGTGGCTCAGAAAATTCAGTATATATAAACTGAAAATAAAGTATATATAAATTAACTTGTGTACAATAAAAGAGCTCTTTACATCACAGAATCATGGGTAATTTTCCTTGACAACTCTCCCACTGTATTGTCCTACTGTGTGCAAATGTTTTCCCCAACTCTTTTTCACTCGCTATGGATGTGAGATGCAGCTTGGCTACCTGGTGTTTTTCTCCCTAACAATTTTTCTCCATGATTTAACTCACCAAAAATCGCATAGCCACCAGCCTGTCTTCCCAGTTGCTCATGTACCTGTTCCTTCTTATTTTCCTGATTATTAATAATCACAGCAGTTTCAGGTTTATTACAGGAATTCACATTTTTATTTAGTGATATTTCTTTACCACTTGCCCTTTAAATATCATTTACTTCTCCACAATGGTTTTCCTGCATAATGTCTGATTCCAGTCTTTAAATTCTAATTCATTGAATATCTGACTTTTTAAGAATCTAATGTCCCTGTGCTGGTGCTCTGGTATTTGGAAACCCTTCAGATATGTCTGGGAGCTGGTTATATCAGAGTGACTCCGGGCACTCACAGCTCCTGATTCCTCACATTGGCCAGCACCCAGGCACACACAGAGAGCCTCTAGCACCTGCCTTTACTTACCTGAGACAATCTTGTCTCCACATCCAGCTGCCCTCAGGATTCACATCTGTTCCCCCAAATCTGTTTGGTCCTTCACGTAGCTGCAGGGGATATTGTACTTTATATTAATATTTTTTCCTTAAATCTTGACACCTGTCTGGTTTAATTTTATACTTTAAAGATCTGTTTTAAATCTTTTTAGGATAGATTCCCTTTTGTGGATGCAATTGGGGTTCTAGGGACTGTATATCTTCAGGCAGGGAAGCTACAAAGGCGAGCGGGACTATTTATTTTCTCTGTCTCCTCTTCAGGACAGGAGGGAATGGCCTCAGGCTGTGCCAGGGGAGGCTCAGGTTGGACACCAGCAGGAATTTCTCTGCTGAAAGGGTGGTCAGGCCTTGGAAGGTGTTGGAGTCCCTACCCCTGGAGGTGTCCAAGGAAGGGCTGGAGGTGGCACTCAGAGCTCTGGGCTGGGGACAAGGTGGGGACTGGGCACAGCTTGGACTGGATGGCCTGGGAGGGCTTTTCCAACCTCAGTGATTCTGGGATTTTGTGACTTTCAGTAAAATCACCTCAACAGACGACAAACATTAAAAAGGGAAGTCCAGAGGTCAGTAACAGACAAAGTGCTACTAGCACCAGCAAGGCAGCTTTAGTCAATTGACACAGGAAAAGAAGAGAATGTGCACCTTTGCTAAACAAAATGGCCCAGCTCAACTCAATATTTTGATTTACCAGCACTGCACTTCCCTGAATTCAGGGACTGAGGAGCATCACTGCCTCTGAACACTGTCGGGTTCCTCAGACAGCTTCAGCATGGGGTGTTTTCCCTCTGGTCACACAAACACTGAAGCACATCAGGTGTAACGGGATGAAAGAAAAGTCTCTGTGTCTTAAGTAATGCCCTTGATGTCTAATGACAGCACAGCCTCGTCTGCTTTCATCTCAAGCACAACAAGGAGTTTGGCACAACAGAGAAATACAGCAGTCAACATAATTTAGGGGGGGATGTGAATGTCAGCCATGCCTATCAGAAATTAAGAGGGATTCACAGAAGGGAGGAATCAGATTCTCCAAACCCCCAAGATTTCCTGGGTCCCTTCAGAAGCCAAGACACTGAGCTGCAAACAACAGTGACCTTCTGTGCCACCAAACCCCCCGGTGCTGTTCAGACAGGGCTGGGTGTGGGGGCAGTAAAAGGCAGAGGCACTGACAAAACACGCTAGCCTTTTACGCAGCATTTAATTTTAACACAGAACAGCACAAAACAGATATTTTTTCACTCCTTTCTATTGTTCCACATTAATATTTCAAGAAAAATCTATTAGTTTCTCACATAAACATCAACAGAGCAATAAACAAGTATTTCATGTAGGCTGAGTAATACCAGATCATTGAAAATGATTATACTTGACTTACTCCTCCATGTAAATCTTTCATAACAGGGTCAGATGTTCAAATAGAATAAATCCATACTGAACCCATAAAGGATTTATATCCCTCGTGGTCTATAGACCGTTTTTGCCCTGTATTTTCCTGTATGAACTTTACTCAGAACTTGAAAAACATGTGCAGGCATTACTGTGCCTGGGAAAGATAAGAACAAATGATTTAAAGCAACCAGATAACTTGGCTTTATTATTATTTTTACTTAATACTCTTAACAGGTACCTTTTGAGGTACAGTGACATCTCCACTCAGCAAGGCCTGGGAGTGCTGTCTTTGGGACTTCATGCCCAAGTGAGTGAGAAATTCTTGGCTGAATCAGAGCTTGGTGCTAAAGGCCTTGGTAAACTCCTAAACCTCTTCCTAGGGATTAGTGGGCAAAACTCACTACAGTGCCACATTTATTATGAAAAACAAAACTTTCATTCTCTAATTGCATGTGTTCCTTTGGCTGCTTTTTGCTAGGAAGATCTAATTGTCACCCTCAGGGGCAGCACCAGCCCTGTCCCACAGAGCAGCCCCAGCACCCAGATCCAGCTGGAGCAGCAATAACAGACTCCAAACCCCTCGTGGCCATGCCTGGGCAGTGTCTGGACCTCTGAATTGCCACATTTTTTAGCTCCATTCCCTGTTTAACGAGCACAGTCTCACCAGACCCTTTGTAATCATCCTGTCACCCTTTTTCTCATCATTCTGGGCCACAACAACTTAGCAACCTTCCTAATATGAATATTTCAATGTTTGTAGCTCTGAATAACACACAGACTGGAAGGCAAAAAAAACCCAAACAAAACATCCCCTTCTTCCCCCCAGCTCCATTTTACAGTTTGAGCTGTAAAAAGAATATGAGTTAAATGTTAGGGACTAAAAGCTGATTTTTTTTCCCTCTAACTCACCAGTGTTGGGGACGTAATAAATATGATGAATTTATTGCATGTGAGGTATGGGTTCTGATTTTTATCTCCTCTCTGCATGAAACCAATCTTCTCTGAAAGGACATTTGAATTGAAGAAATAGAGGACAAATATAAATATGGATAGAGGTTAAAGCTCTCAGTGTAGGTGTGAAGTCATAAACCATTTGACCAAAAAAAGTCATTATGTTGTTTCTGCTGCCAGCTTGCTGAGCTGATACACCAGAATTTCCTGAAAGATAAAGGAAACAGCATGTGAAACAGTGAAAAACTCAGAAAAATGACATTCATGTAGTGCTAATTTTATTGCATTCTTTTGTAGTTAAGTCACTCTTCAGTGCTTTCATTTTTCCCTCCCAGATTTACGGATAAAAGGACCATTTTCAGACAAAGGAAATTGCAACGAGAGTACATGTTGTATTTCTGATTCCACAAGATGTGCACGTGTACGTGTTTTCAAGGATCACATTGGTTTAATAGCAACAAACCCTTAGGGGCTGAGAGAATGCACATCCTATTTATTCTGAGGTTAAACATTTTCCTATCAGGCTGCAGATAATGGCTAATATACTGCAGAAAGTGCAATCTCACTATACATCCCTGTGATTTCAATTATTAAGTGCTAATATTTTCTATTAATTTTTAAATATTTGGGGTTTGAATGTAAATCATTGTATGCTTCTGAATAGATTTTTCTATATTAATTATTTAACCTTTGTTACTGTACCAGTATTTTATTATATGTAGCTCAATCTCCCTTGTTAGAAAAAAAGAAAGAAGAAAAAAAAAAACCCCAAACCAAAAACCCCCAAAAATCCCACAGATGAGGAAGTTTTGAATTGAACCACTTCTGGACATAACAGGCATCCATCTGCTCACTCACACAGAGTTTTGTACACATATTGCTGTTTTGTAAATAATAACAGAATTTCTAATCTATATCCATTACCAGTGAACCAGGAACTGACAACCAGCTTTGGATGATTCGTGTGCAACAGTGAGTGAGGAAGAGAGTGATGTTTCAAACCTGTCTCATTGACTAAAGGACAGAGAAACAGACCAAAATGGGCAGATCTAGAGAAAGATAATGACATGGGAGCAAGAGGAATAAAAAGTCTGAGGTGTAGCATCCCAGATTATGCTCCTGGAACATGGAGAGAGTTGGGAGTGGGAAAAAGTAGCTCATGGATGCTCTGGCTCTGCTAACCTTACACTTCCACAGAACATCCAGGTTTGATTTCGCATGTGGCACTGATTCTAAATATATTTTTGGAATACTAATTAAGGGAATTCATACAATCTACCATAAACCATAGTGGTCTCTTAAATCAATAGGCAGAAGGGATGCCTTGGCCCAAGATAAATAGATCATGGATCACAGAATGATCATTCTATTCTATCCTGCTCTATTCTGTTCTATTAAGAGAAATGTCTGAAGCAGATGGACTACAGAAAGAGATATTTGGCCAAAACCAGACCCATAATTTATTTCAGGATCAGATTAGAGACAGCCAGAACAAATCCCACATAGAAAGCAAAAGGGCATGGCCATTTGCAGATGTGGATCAGCACTGCCAGGTTCCTTGCCCCATGGACACAATGGCTATCAGCTGGGATTTGGATGATGCTGTAGCTGAGATCAATCTCTTTTTGTCCTCTCTGGGGTCCTGGTGTGCCCTTTCTGCCTAACTCCTGTCATATGCTCTGCCCCTCTGACCATGCCATTCACCTCTCCCCTTTTTGCCTTCTCTGATGTCCTATTTACACAGTTTCCTTTTGTCCTCCTTTTGTTTCCTCAGTGACGATTAACTGGGTAAGAAATAGCATTTATCCAGTTTTGCTCTGTGGATCTACTCCAGAAATCTCAGTGAAGCCAATGAAATTACTTACATGCCAGAAATACAGCATATACCCAGCAGCTTAATGAGCTTTTAGAGTCTGTCTCTTTGCCTTTCCTTTCATTATATGCTCCTCTCCTTTTACACAGCTTCAGGAGACATATTTGTGGCATTACAGATGCTCGATAGTGATTACAGAAGTAGTAAGAATAAGTAATAATAATGTGGGTTTCTAGGTTGTTCACTTTATGCTCATTTAAATTGGCATTTCTGTTTAATAAATCTCTGTACGTGAATCTCTGAAAAGCTGTAGTGAGAGTCCTTAAACAAGAAAGTTGCCTGCCACAAACCCCAGGCAATCAGAGCCATCACAGCATTTTAGCTGAATCCACTGCCAATACTCCAAAGTCTTCAGCTTATTGTTGATGCAAGCGATGTTTGGATAAAACCCTGCATCGAGCCTCTTTAATTATGCCGTGGATGAATTACAATTAATATGTAAATACAGACATAAAACTGGGCTTATCACATGTAGCTGTATCTGTACCAGCAATCAGCCTTTACAAATCCCTCCCTTTTGAAAGTCCCCCAAGCTACTTGCTTCACATTTTATCTTCTCTTTAACCTTAGCTACCTAACAGCCAGCAGGTTCCTTGGCCTCTCTGGAATTCACATCATTCCCAGGCCTGGCAAATTATGATCCATTTAGTTAAAGAGCAGGACAACATATTGGTGGTTTGATTTTGCAAACATCTCTTCCTTCCACTGTATATTAAATGTATATATGTATATAAGTTTATGGTTTTGGATAACCAAATTATTACAGCATTAAAAACAAAGACTTGGAGTAGGGGAAACCTTCTTTAGTCACCTGAGACAGAAGCACTTAACCAGAACCTGTTGAACATTCACTCAGGTGAAGTGATTGTTATTTTTGCTAGACTCCTTTGCACAGCTCTGTAACTGTGTCAGAACCGCCCATCAGGCAGATTTTCAAGGAACAAACCAGCAGTTCCAAAATAAGCCCCTCCCCAAAAACCAGAACTTTTGCCGGGCAACTGCAACCAGTGTAAATCTTAAACCTGTAAATCTGCCCTTCACCCATGTGTAGGCTGCAACATTTATGTGCCGTGGAGATCATGGTGGGCATGGTTAGGAGCAGCAAAGAGAGTAAATGTCATCATTAATGCTGGTGACAACAATTCCTGCCGCTGAAAGCCAGACTGCGCCCCAAACCTGCACATTCCCAGCCCGGCTCTGGAAGTCAAATGAGCAGCTTTCACTGATTGTTGTTGATACTGGGGATGCAGAAAGAGCAATGAAAATGAAGAGTCGACGTGAGAATTCAAATAGATGTCTCTCTGAGAGCTTCCTGCATGTACAGATGCAAAACTCCTCAAAGAGTAAGCGTGGGGGGAGCTGGGGGATACAGAAGCTTTAAACATTACTTATTTATTTAGCTGTCACGGTTCTATACTCAGCCAACTTGGTTTGTCTCTTGGAGCTGGTCTAAATCAGCCTGTCTCAGTCTCAGCACGATTTTGGTTTCTTTTTCCCCCTTTCCCAGTCCCTGGATTTGTACTCAGGGTTTGATAGCAACATTCCCTCTTCAGCTAAAGATGCGTATCTTGCAACACATTTAAGAATAAGCAGGGCTTATCTCTCATATTTACATGTGTGAATGATGTTATCAATCAGAACAAAAAAAAGTTTAATAATTTGAAGTACAATACCAAGAAAAGTTTGAAGATTTAGATTTTTTTCAAATATTTTTCAACACACACATTTCCATCTCTCTTTAAACATAAGGTAACCTCTTGGACTCTGCAAATTTTTGTTTAAATGAGCAGTTTACTTCAGAATAATTATTAAAGAAGAAAGGAAAATAACAGTCTTGAAAAATCCATGATTCTGTCTATACTTTCATGCCATGGTGTATGTCTACATTCTCTCAGAGCCTGATCCCAGACTGAAATTTCAGTGAGTGTCCCTCAATAATCTGAACATAACAGGCTTTCCCAGGCAATGGTGCTGTGGGGCTGCTCACCCACCACCACCAAATTTGCTGTGGTTCTCGCCTTTTGTGGGAAAAACCCCTGGATGCAGTGGTACCTGGTTTCCCCAGAGGTCTCAGCCTGCATTTGTTGGTCACTTACAGTTCTCTGGGAATGACACTCCTGTCTGTATCTGGGATGCCCAGGTCCTTTCCCAGCTCTGAAGTGTGATTTCCACAAAACCTGACTGTAATTCCGTGGGAATGGGTCAGGGAGAGGTGAAGCAGCAGGCCCAGGGCAGGTCCTTTGCTGGCCGGGGATGCTCCTGTGCTGGTCTCACCTCTGATAACGTTTCCTGTGAAATCCCTGCACTCCAGCAGGACCAGTGGACCTGAGGAGGTGCAGACTGGCTGCAGCTTCCCCTTGGAAGTGTCCTGGTATGTCCATGCCAGTTCATGGCACATCCAGCAGCAGGGAAGGCAGCCCTGGCAGAGCTCAGTCTGTGCCAAGCCTTGGAGCTCCTTGTTCCTGCAGGATACAGAGGGAGCAGTGCACTGCAAAGGGGCATGATTGGACATCAGAGATAGAGTTTGGCCTTTCTGTTTCAACCCGGGAGAGTTATTCCTATAATGATTAAATTAATTAAGCTTTTATGGCTTAAGCTCTTAAGTTATGAACTTGTTTCCAACCTGCAGCCACATAGATCAGAGGGGTTGAAGTATTCTAGTAACTCTGCAGATCCTATCAGTAATTTTCGAAATTTATTACATTTGGAAAGAATCTATTAAAACTATAGATAAAATCATTCACATCAATGCCTCTTTATACCATCACCCTACTGTTTTTCTGCTGAATTAGAAAAATGAATCATTTTTGTGACAAAATGCAAAGTTGAATTACTGAGCTCACTGTAAAGATGTTGGCAGGTCTGATGTGTGCTGGATTTGAAATATTTATTGCGCTGCCAGAGCAATTCCAAACCCAAACAGTTTTACAGATAATTATTCCCACTAATTATATGCAAAAGGCACCCATTTCTCCTTCAGTGATAGTATGCACACATGGATCTTCTGCTCAGAATAGGAGTTGACACTCACACACTAAGGAGAGCCAGAGCAACAAGCTCCCCTCACCTCCTTTACAAACCGGACAACTTCTTTTTCAGATCAAGCCATTATAAATTAAAGCACTTCTCTGAAATCATTGTACTTTTTATAACATATGTGAGAATGCAGAAAGCAGTTTGGAAAGAGAGAGAAACCTAGAGGGGCTGGAAGAGAGCCAAAACAATAAAGAACAATGAGTGGGCTTGCTGGTCTGTTGATCTTGAATTCTCACCAAGTATCTTTTTTTTTATGAGCTGCTGGGTTTTGGGTTTGGGTTTTTTTGTTGTTGTTGTTGTGATGGTTTCTTCTTTGTCTCTCCTGCCCCCATCTCTTTTTCCCATCTCACAAGACAAGGACAAGAGAAAGACAGCAAGGGAGTGCAGTAATTTTAAAAGGAGGATAAATAGGAATGAAAACAGAGGTGTTTATTAGTACAGGAAATTGGTTTACAGCTTCATAAATTTAAAACAGGCATATCATATTGAACAGATTATGAAGTGTTAGACTGTGCTATTCAAGAAACTGGACAATCTGCTTTGCAATGCAAAACACACTTATACAAGCACGGTGTGGATTTAATAGAAAGTTGGGAATGCTTAAATAAGCTGGACATAGAGAGACAGTCATAGAATAGTTGAGGCTGAAGGGAGCCTCTGGAGCCTCTGGCCTGGTCTGTTGCCTCTCAAAGCATCAGCATCAAAAGTGGGTGCTCAGAGCCCTATCCAGCCTCATCTAAAGTCCATGGTGCTGGACAAGATGCATCCAAAGACACTGATGTCACTGCAAGGTTGATCTCTTGATCTCATCTTTGAAATGGTGTGGCAAGCAGGGACTAGAAAAAGCCACTCTTGTATTCGACAGAGGTGAGGAGGGTCTTAGGAGCTGCTGGCCCTAAAGCCTCAGCTCAGCCCTGAGAAAGGCGTCCTGGAAAGCATTTCCAGGCACAAGAAGGTGGTTGGTGGCAGTCAGCAGGGCTTTACCAGAGCCCCACTGTGCAACCTGTGCAGGGAAAGCTCAGGCCTGTGGCTCAGGGCAGAGCAGTGGTGCCTCTGAACCCAGCCTTAACCAGAAATGGTCCTTTGGGATCTCTGTCACCAAAGGGAGCAGATATGAACTGGATAGGACAGACACGCTGCTGGGCTCAGAGGGGCAGTGGTTCAAATCCCAACCTCAGTTAGGAGTGACGCAGGGTTGGAGGCTGGTGCTGGGGCTGACACTCTTTCACTGGTTTTAAGAGCAACCTGGGCAATGGCATGGAAACACCCCCAGCCATGGCTGACACCCAGCTGGGCAGACCAGATTATGTGGGACCCTGAGGCAGAGTCACTCAGACAGGTGGCACCTCATGAAAGTGGACAAAAAACCCAAGTGAGCAAAAATGTGATTCTGAGCTTGGAAGAATCGGTGATAGAGGCAAGGGGCTGACTCACCAAGAAGCAGCTCTGGAAAGGAATTGCAGCCCTGGTGACCATGGCGTGGTTGTGGCAGTGACAGCTGGCCGTGCCTGGAGCACAGGGCTGCTGTGGAGAGCACGGCCAGGGAAGGGCTGATGCTTTTCTGCTCCGCACCAATGAAGCATCATGGGCAGAGCCCTGTCTGTTCTTGCAGCCCATGGACAAGAGAGAGGACACTGCAGCAAGGCCAGGAGAAAGCTACAGCAAGGTTTGGGGACTGAGGCACCTGACATTTAAGGACAGGCTGAATCCCTGAACCCCAGGCTGGATGAGGCTGGAGGGGCTCCCAGGGGCTCCTCTGGTGCCACCTCCCTGCTCCAGCAGGGCCATCCCAGAGCACAGGGCACAGCAGTGTGTCCGTGTGGCTCTGCAATATCCCCAGGGAGGAGACTGCACAGCCTCTGGGCACAATCTGTTCAGGGCTGGGCCCTGCCCGGGGCAGAAGTTCTGCCTCCTGTGCAGGGGCAGCTCCCTGGGCTCAGGCCCTGCCCGTGGCTCTGGGGCCATCGCTGGGCCCCCGGAGCAGAGCCCGGGCCCTGCTCGGAGCCCTCCCTGCACACGGGGACAGACACTGGAGGGAAGTTGTTTGTTCCTTGTGGAGAAGAGATGGCTGAGGCTGGATCTGACTGCTGCCTTCAGCTACTCAAAGGAGAGCTGTGGAGAAGATGGATCCATATTCTTCTCAAAATGTACGAGAAGAAACAGATCCCAGAGGCATCAGCAGGAACTGCATGCAAGGGAGGTTTCACCCCAGGGCAGGTGGTTAAAGCAGAGAACAGGTTGTGCAGGGAGCTTGTGGGATAACTCTCCCTGGTGATACCCGAGTCTGACTGGACAAAGCCCTGATCCAACATTCAGGCTGACCCTGCTCTGATGTATCCCATGGAGTTTTACTCCCTGGCATGCTGGGTGTCTCCCTTGGCATTTTGAAGACATGACAAATTATGCTTTGAAGGACTTGCCAGCTAAATTCTTCCCCTGCAGTTTTGCTGTCTTATATATCTAATTTCCATGCATCCATCTTTTGAATATGGAAGCAATATTAAAATGTCTCTAAAACCCAATGGATTTAACAAAAGTTATGCTGATTAATGGAGACAATTACTTCTCTATTAAAAAGTTCCAGAAATGGACTAAAACGATATTATTTCAATTCAGTTTTTTAGTTCTTTCACTAATACAATGGCTTCTTCTATGACAGGAGCTAAAACAATGAACAAGGCAGAGAAAGACATATTGAAGAGCACTTCATCAGGGAAATATATTCCAAGTTCTCTCATTGCTTAAGTTTTTTATTCAGTTTATGCCCATGAATACCTCTGCTTTTTAAAACATGGAGAGTTACACGTGACATCTAATGCTACTAAGTGATTATTCCTATGTTTTTGGGTTTTGTAAACGGGATAGCTGACTAAATCTCCACAGGAGAACTACTTTGGGGTGTCTGCAGGCTAAGATTGGAGAAACTGCTTAGAAATGATAATCAGATGGGTTTTCTACTCCAAAGGAAGCTTTGCTAAGCTCAGGTACATATCTAGTGCCCTACCAGGTATTTGAGTGATTCACTGACAGCAACATCCTGAGCTTCCCTCTCGTGAAATAGGGAGCTGCTGTTGTCTCCACTGCACCAGCAGCAAACAAGGCAGAGGAAGCACTAAAAACACGCTGCAAGAAGAAGAAACGCTGACCAGCGACCTCCTCAATTGCAGGTGACTGTCTCATGCTGAAGTGTCTTTTCATAGGTTTTTTGCTGTACCATACTCTCAGCCAGAAGGGTAATCCCTGTGTCTAGTGCATGAATAACGTACCTTTTAATAACATTATGAAAGTATTAGCGCTGCTTTAATCTTATTTTCACGTCAATCACAGCTGGCATTTGGCATGGTAAAACCCTCCCTCAAAACATGGCCACAGCAGCTTAACTTTGCAGCACAGCTCAAAATAAAACCCCAATTAGCTACTTATTATTTAATGGGCAGCTGTGAGAATCAGAGCCCAGACTGGTACCAACAGGAAGCACAACAAGTTTGCACCTTCCAGGCAGGGCAGGGCCACTGTCTCTGACGAAGTATCTGCTGCTTCCACAGCGCAGTCAGGTGTGTAAATACAGCATCCCTGGCTTCTGCAATGCAAATGTGGTTGTCTCCGCGTAGCATGTTCAGTGCAAATGTCCTCAAATGCATAAAATGAAGCCCAGGGAACAAAAAATATGCACAAGTTGTTACACAGAGCATGGAAGGGGTGTTTGCTCAGACAGACTCTGAGCACCATCTGGGAGACAAGTGTTTAGTTTTGCAACAGATTGCATAATTTCCATGTAGAATCTGGAGAAAAGCTCTAAATGCTTTAATAGATAGTTGATTTAACATGCGTTTAATCTTTGTTTTGTGTTGTCTTAAAGGCTATGCATATGTTTTGAATGACAGAAGTAGTCATTAACTTATTACAGTGCTCATCCCTTTGCACAATTTGCTTTCTTTTCTCTTCTGCTGGCTCTGTGTGTCTGTGTGCATGCAATATTTCACCTTACAGAGTTCCCTTCCCCAGCACATGGTAATTAATCTTAGTAAAAGCCAAGCATCTATTGCATATGCATGCCACTTGATTGATTAGATTAAAAATTTAATGTTACAGTTCATACATTAGCAATATTTCAATATAACATATACCAAGGGCTCTACTATCAATAATAGGAATACTTGAAGAACAACACAAATTAACACCTGAAGCATAAAGAATGACCTTGAGAGAATGAAATGCTTTGTGTAAAACACATTGCTTAGAGTGTATTTAAGCTGAGCACCATGTTTATGTGCTAAAACAGCTGTAGGAAGCACTGCCCCTCAGAGCAGGAACACTTCTGATAAAGAATTTCTCACATGGAGCATTCCAGAAGTGGTACGATGTTGAGAAACTCTGCATTCATTTTTAGGCTCTTTTTTGGGTGGTATCCACCTAAATACATCCTCTGCTACACACCAGTAAAAATCTACACATTACAGCTTCTTTCAATTTTCTTCTTGCACAAGTTAATCAAAACATTGGAAGACATAAACTTGAGAATTCACTTTACTAGGACCAGAAGCACAAAGAAATCTAATAAAATGAGTATAAAATAGGCATGCTGTCTGATGTGACATTGTTATGACAAAATGAAATACCAGCCTTCATTTGGGTATCTGTTCTTCTGTATCCAAAAGCAAAATTACATCAAAATCCTTCCACGCTGATTGACTTGTAATGCAATACACTGCAGCATCTTTGAACCCTAAACAATGATAATGCTTCCAAACCTGCTATAAACTGGGTCAACTGTACAAAGAAATTGTAAAAAATGATGCAGTAATTCAATTTAGCACTGTGTGAAAACTGCACAATAGCAGGATTAAAGGACCTGGAAATGAAGACAAGTGGTTCATTGTTAACTCCTTAAATGTTCCCTCTGCTTTTTCTGGAATGTCGTTTATTTCTAGCTTAGAATTGTAATTTCTTTGTCATGATACGCTGGATACATTCTATATTGCCTCTCCATATGAGCACATTGATGTTTCCCCAAAGGCTTAATAAAGTTTATGAAATAAGACACTATTCACTATTCATTTTATCCACACAGGTAACAAAATAAATTAGAAAGAGAAAGCATTGTACAATCACATAAAAGCTGTGATGTGAATAAAACATAGTCAACTTTGAGAAAAAATAAAAAGAAAAAAAACCAGCTGTTTAAGTGGCCAAAACAAAAGTAAAATTATAATAATAATTAAAAAAAGAGTAATGCTAAAGCTGCAAATGAAAAGTGCTGGTATGAAGAAGAGATATCTGTTTGTACCTCATCTAATGCAGTCATTGAAACAACTTGTGCAACACAGCGACTTTATAGACATCATTTCTTTGTGTGCTTAAAGAGTTCTTTTTTGCCTTTGTTTGGGCTGCTGTGTGTGCTTGTGGCTGTTTTGGAGCAGCATCTGCAGTGCCATGACCATTCTTCCAGCAGGAAGTCCAGCCTCTATCCCAGTGTACAACAATAGCACTCCACGCTGACAAGCCCCAGAACCCAGTGTTCAATTCAGAGGCAGCATCAAAACGAGTAACAATCGAAGAGAAACCAGCCTGGAATGATTTAAAGAGCTGGGTAAAGCCTAAAGATGAAAAAAAAAAATATATATATATCCTCCTTCAGGGGAGCAATTGTACTTTTGTGTATCAATCTATAAAAAACCTCCTCTGAATTCTTTACTTTGAGAGTTTAGACAGCTTCAATTAAATTCAGTCTGGACATCTAAAAACAAGTTGATAATAGACAGAAGTGTAGTCTTACTTCTGCTACAGAAACTTGTCTTTCTTCCAAACTGCTACATGTTTGATAACACTAATTTTTAAGCTTAATCTTATTCTTGGTTGGCAGATGTTTGATGCAACATTCTAGCTGGCAGTTGAGAGTTCTTTCCTAAATTGTTGGATAGTGTGGTGCAAAAGGCATGTTATGGTTCTGGCCAGCTGCCATCCAAACCAAGGGATCTGCTGGATCTTCATCTCCTCCCCTGCCTGGCGCTTCCAGCCAGTGGCAGCTGGGCCAGAGTGAAGTGCCCTGGGTCTGGATGCAGCCAGGGCTGGGCAACTGCTCTGGAAACCAGTCCTGGTTTCCCTCTTACTCCACATATTCGTGGCACTTTCCACAATAGGAGCTGTCATTGCTTGGCCTTTGGGAAAAATAAATGAAAAATTGGAGAGGGAGAAAAATCCTAACAATCCAAAAAAATCAGCAACTGGAGTGATGATCAGCACGGATGTTATTGCTAACCAAGGAGTCTCCAGCCCAAATTTAGTGACTCATCTGCAACTGACAATTTGTGCTTTAATGAATTTCTAGTTTCTTCTCTGCTCCCCTCTCTCAATTAGCAGTAGTAATTATCTAGATTATCGCTCTCTTTGGTACTCCCAGTTCCATGGTCCCAGAGCGCAGGGGCTGGATGATACATCAGATATTTCTATATCACTGTGTTGTGCACATCTGGAGGCACACAAATTGTGGCCTGCACTCGTTTCAACCGATATTTCATAGAAAAATCTTTGGCCCATGAGCTCAACTGCACTGTTAATGGTTGGGCTGTAGTTAAGTCAGCTTGAAATGGAAGACAGTAACTGAGCATTTAGAAAAGAGAGTTCACTCAGTGCCACGATGGGTACCATGAGCAGGAAATGTTTTAAATGTTGGGACAGAACAGTTTGTTTTGAGAATAAAGAGAGAAAATGGATATATTCATTTAACTGTGTCAGTTATCATTAGGCAATTAATGCTTTCGCCATCTGTGGTCAAAAACAGAAGTTCTCTTCCTTCAGAAGTGGCTACACGTGATGACTGTAGATTTACTTTTATCTCTAGGAACAAGGAAGAATGCAGAATTTACCACTTCCTTTTTTAAAAAAGTCTAAATGCTTAATTAGATAACAGAAAATTGACTGAAGCAATAAAGTAAACTTTAAAATCAGAGTGGAAACAATTCTTTTCACTCTGAGCATAATAATAATAATAATAATAATAATAATAATAATAATAATAATAATAATAATAATAATAATAATAATAGTGAGATAAATTTATAATTCCCTTATGCTGCTTGTTTTCTCAGTTTTTGCAGTTTTCTCAGCTTGGCTGATGACAATGATTCAACATTTATATTTGCTTGTAGTCAATCTCATGTTTAAGCTACGGGAATTTGCAGCCAGAGGTTTCATACTCTGGCAGAGTGCTCTGTTTACAGAGGACAGAAATCAATGTTTCCGTTGCTCTCAGATTTTTTCAAAAGAGTCTGTTTTGTTTTTTTTTTTCCTGTTTTTTTCTTGATGCACAACTGCACTTCTGGAACTCCCATAGTTTCATAGTGACTTTATGGTAACTTTCAAGGCATACTGAGTCTTGGCTTCACACTCCCAGCATTTAAGTGAGTCTATACAAAATCAGTATGCAGGGTAATTGCATGAAACTTGGATTAGCTGAAGCTTGAGGCACAATGTCTACCAGAGCATCAGATTTCTATCATGGCCATGCAGCAGGGAAAACTCCCAGATTTCAGGTTCAGAGCGTGGAAGGGATATTTGTGTGAAGTTGGATACTGCTGCACAGAGCAGTTCTGCACCGACTGGACCACGTGAGCACAGAGATACATGGGGATTAATTTGGAAAGGTAATCCATGGCCTGATCAGCAAAAGATTAAATATTTGGAGTAAAAGCCAACCAGGGCACAGCAAAATGAGGGATGGAAATTACAGGAATATACTCCCACTTTTCATAGTTTATTCATTTATTCATTTACTCATCTTGACCACGGTGCTTGTGAAAGCAGAATGCAGTTTGCTTTTATGCATACCTTGCTGTATATAAATGCTTGTTTCTCAGTAGGAATAATATGCACTTCAGGGATAGGATCCAATATCTGCTGAAATCAAAAGAGAAGTTTGTATTGATCTCCAGCTTTTTTGAACCAGGTCCAGATCAGGGAAATAAGTGATACGTTCTGTGTTTCTGAGTGAAGAATTAATGGTGCCACAGCTGGCTCCTGGCACTGCCTGTGCAGAGTAATTGCCAGTTGCTTTGGTAGGTATGAATGAAATTAAGGCCTTTGGGGTGGAAAAGTATGTACAAGCCTTAGATGTTTTATATGAAAACCCTTAGATGTTTTATATGAAAAATCTTATTTTTCATATGGACTACAACAGCAAAGAATCAGGTTAGAAAGTGCCATTCGTGTGCCAGAGCTCCTGCTAAGCCCCTGTGTGTGGGTACCACCTGCACTGCCAGCAGAACAAGCCATTTTTTGGATGAATCCCTTGGCAAAGCCAGAGTTTGCCCAGAGCAAGTTTGCTTTCTTGGGGTGAAGCCGGGCTGGACACAACCAGAGTGTAGGTGAGAGATGGCAGCACAGCCCTTAATGTGCAGAGGGTCACGGCAGGAGGTGAATAAATGTGGACTTCTACATGTGTTTGCTGAGATAGATAAGCAATTAGAGGAGGCAGAAATTTAAGAGCCAATAAACCCTAAACAGAAGGCAGACCTGTGTGCCGTGATGAGGTAGTCATTTAGGCCCACAACAAGTGTCACTGCAGTAATTAGAATATACTGAGAAATCTGATTGGAATTTCTGCATGATGAGAGCATTGCCAACTGCTTTTGATGCTGGCTGATAGCACCAGTAACAGGCTGGCAACACCTGCTCCCAATTCTTTACCAGCAAAAGGGGAAGATGCTTTTGAGTGGGTTTATCCTTTAGCATCTCCCCTTTCATTTCCAGCCTCTTAAATCCTTTGTAAACAAATAAACAGCAGTGATATTTTAAAGGGCTAGTTGTGCCAGACATTGCTCAAGCTCAGTTAAGAAGGGGTGCCATATATATATATATTACATTCTTCATCTCCATATTACATTTGCTGTCAAGGTTTGGATTCACTTTGCAAGTTTTCATAGTGGTACTGTTTTATTCTGATGTTTTTCATAAGTGCTGGCAAAGGATCTTGCTGTCCTCTCTCTGGAGTTTCAGCTTGCTTGAAACAAAAAAAAAGATTATTTGTTGTAGATCAATATTCCCTTAAGAGGTAAACTCAGCAGCTCTTACATGTGAAGCAAGATTTGGCCTTGCCAGGACTCTGATGTTGGATCTCGAGGGCTGCAGAAATTGTGATGAAGAATCAATAACCAGAACAGTCTCTCACAGCCCTGTGCAGCCTCTCACCATCTGCTTTTGTCTTGCTGTAACTGGAGGTAGTTTTCTGCAAATGGGATGCAAAATGGAGGAACTCAGGAAATTCATGTGGCAGTTTCAGTGCTGGACAGGATTGTCAGTTTGCTCCCAGAGGTGGGGTTTTGCTGTCAGTGATGATATTCTTCCTTCCTGAACTGCCATTGGAGGAAGCACTCATGCACTCAACCCTCTCAGCAGGGATGTGCTGTTCCCTTTTGCTGTTTAAGCAGAGTCTGTGTGCCCCTAGGAATGCCTCAGTTATAGGCTGGGTAAAGTGAACAACTTTTGTACAGCATTTTGGGGTGAAATGAGCAGTTTCAAGCCCTGCAAATGCGTGCACAGTATTTTGCTCTCCTGTTCCTGGATGTGAACAAGCTGAGCTGTCTTGTGTCCATTTGATACCCTTATAAGAAAACGAGTCAGGATGATGCTGCTGGACATGCACAGCCCGCTTTCCGTCCCCCAGGGCGTGAGGGAGTCTAAATGTAGGCATCAATATCTGTTAGGGCTATTTTTTGTACCATCTCAAATGGAACTGTTCTCAGCCGTTCAGCCAGGTTGGAGACCCAGGGCAAGTTGAAAGTCTCTGCAGCCAAATGCTGGGGATGATTATTTATAAGGCAAGCAGGAATCCTGTTGTGCTTATTAATGATCTGAGATGCACAGAAAGTCTGCAAATGGCTGGGTATTCATAAAAGAGAAGCAAAGTTCAGATGCTGCACGCTGGGATGTTACAGTTCTGTTCCTGTAAGGACCTTCTGCCTTTGCGTCGTGGACGACCTTCTCATTTACGGAATCCCTCTCTGTTCTCCTCTCCAAGCTATTGTTCTTCTGTGTTAATTAAAACCCAGACTATTAAGTATACAAAAGTGCAGTCAAGCTGCTGTGAACACCCAGCTGCAAACAGGGCCAAATGGCCAGAAACAAGTTAGTGGGCATGTGAGGTTTGTCACTGGAGTAGAATGAGTGGGTACGGAACTCATTAGTGGGAAGCAAAGTGACATTTAAATTATGCTGTTGTTCCTCCTACAGGCTTCTGACAGGGTATTTTCAAAAAGAAAATTAAATGCACTTAAATGCAATGCTTGAAAATAATAACTTAATCTGTTTGAGTCTTAAATGAAAAGTGAGCCCTGCGTATCTCCACGATTCCCCGTGCCTGTGACAGGGAAAGCCAACACTACAACTCCTCAGATCTTCAGTGCACTAACTTGCATCCTTAAATGCTGGCCTTGTGCCATTTCTGTTGAACCCACACAAAAGAATTAGTCATGTGGAGAGTGGAAAAACTGGCAAAAAAAGAAAAAACCTCCAAAACGTAAAAAAAAAAAAAAAAGCACGTGAGCAGCTAACTTAGCATTGTCACGGGTAAAAAACAGCAATGAATCACAGGCAAGAGCAGAACTGTCAGGGGGGAAACAACCAGGAATAAAGGTGATTCAAGCTTCATGTCAGGGTCTCTCGAGGAAGTGATCCACAGATGGACAGAGACGTGGAGAAGAAATGGCTTCAGACAGGTAAAGGCTGATTCTTGAGGTTGGAAAGAAAGCTTTATCCTTCTTGTCTCAGGCCCCAGTTTTAAAAGGGTATTTATCCATGGAGTTAACTTCATCTGCTCCACTAACTGCACTCCAGTGAGAGATAAGGAGATAATTAAAATTACCACCATGCTTAATCAACTTGCCAGCATAGGGATACTCTCTTGAATTGGGGCACAATTAAATTAAGCTTAGCTTCTTCCAAATATATGCAAGAAGTAGACATCTGGCAAAGCCTAGCTGAAAATGCACAGAGCTGCGTTATGACACTCTCCAAGGACAAAGGAAATGGGAAGTGAAAGGATTTGGGAGAGCAAGAGTTCTGCCAACTCCTTTAATCTTCACTTTGCAATGCAGACTATCAATCCCACAAAAAAATACTTGTGATTTCACTAATTTGTTGGTAAATCAGGAACCTGGTGATTTCACTTGTTTGCCCATATATGCATAACTACATATGAAAATGCATATGAAAATGCATTCATGTATGCTAATGCAGGTTATTTTACAGTATTTCCTTAAGCAGCTCTAACTGTTGTGTCTTACAACAATTTATAACTGCAATTAAATGGTCTGAAAATGATATTAAAGGAAGCAGACTAATTAAGCTAATCAGAGACAAGATCAAGGCCCTCCTGGCCTTGAAATCTATAGCTCCATGAAAGGGAGTCTGTGAATATTTGCTGAATCTAAGGATATTAATAATCAGCAGTTACAGTTCTGTCCATCTACAAGGGCATCAAGGACTTAATTTTCACAATATGCCCAGAAGGTAAATAGCAGGCTTTCTATTCATTTTGCTGAATCAAAAATTTGAGAAGACCTGCTAAAGCCCCAGCTGGAAGTAGTCATAGCCAGAGTTTATGTCGCAAATTCCTGAACCCTCACTGAGGACAAAAAAAAACCAGTTCGGGTTGAGGCTGATAAACTCATGTGGCTGCCAGAGGTGCTCTCACTCTCTGAAAAGCCAGAAAAAAACCCAAACAAGAGCAACCTATTGAGTGCTTTCTATTTTAAAAGATGTTTATCTTTACCTTGAACAGGCATCAGCCCATTCCTTTCACTTAACTATGTGAAGAAAGATAATAATTCTCTTTTTCTTCTGCCCATACAGTAGGAGTAGTAAGTTCATTCACTGTTTTCTGCTTTTCTGTGTTCTCTATGTAATTTGCTGTTTCAGACATGTGGGGAAGGTTGTAGAAGTACTAATGGAGGCTGAAGAAATGACTTGTTAATTTATTCCATGGTGAGATATCACTTGAATGCTTTGGAATTGCACTGAGTCTCCTGAATTCCCAAGTTTCCCAATATGCCTTGTTCTAGCCTGAGCAGCAAAGCATAATTAGAGAGCTCTAATTTCAGGAGACCATCCTCCTTTTCCAACATGTCCTTCCTCTTGCTGGGATCTCAGTGCCAACCTTGTCACTGTTCATCCAGGCAAGTGTATGGAATATCACTGGCAAAATGAACATTGAAGCCATCCGTGTTTCTGTAAAGGGCAACAGCAACTCAACCCCTCAAACTCCTGCTTGGGCAGAATTTGCCACAAGTTCCAGTTCTTATCCCAAATCTCATCAGGCTTGACTCAGAGGGAGTTGTAGGCTTGAAGCCCTAAATTTCAGTATTAGAAAGGCAGCTCCATTGAGGGGGAAAAAAAGCAAAAATCAAATTGTTGTCTGAAGTTCTATTCTTTGAGATGTGAGCACATTTTGCTGAAAAGTTTAAGTGATTAGCATGTTATCGAAACTGTCCATGCTGGACTACTTCCCCACAGAAAAAAAGTGAATGCTTTTTCATTAATAGTAATCCCAGACAACCATTCTGACATGCTGATTTTTATTTTCTTCCATCAAAGACCTGAGCTTGGGAGGGAAAGAACATTCTAATATCCCCATCATCTTTTCCTCTTCCCTTTCAAACTGAACAGAGCACATCTCCTCCTTTTTCTGTTGTGTTGAGCCACTCTTTTACAACAGTGGGTTGTGAAACCAGAACTCCCACTGACACGGGATCAGAGACAGGCTTAAGATTTTAGAGGTGGTTCTGAAGTCCTGAGAAGCCCTTCAAAAGCTGTGTGCTTTTAGCTGGGCTGAATCACTACTGTCTTCAGATCTAATCTTTCCAGCAATTGATTTTCCCTTTATCCTCTGTGACCAAATTTCTCCCATGGGAGGAATTATGGTTCCGGCTTTCCTAAAATTCTGTGATTCTTATTCCCAGAGTGGCACAAAAATAGGTCACACTTTGAATCCTGTTTACACTAGCTCTGCAAACTTATTCATTGCTTTTCTCATGCAGATGGTTGCATGTAAGAAAACATATTTGTTAGATGTAAATTTTAGCTGCTTGGGGTCTCTGTCTCTGTGTAATATCGAGCCTAATGTCAGCAAAGGACAACATTTATGTTTTCATTTAAATATAAAGTAAGCAGATGGGACTTCTCTCATCCATAGAGTAGTAAATTAAAACCAAAAGCAACAATTTTTTTAATGTTGTGCTCTGCTGGGATGAGAGCTTGGCGTTATGACATCTGCTCTGGTTTGAGGATTCCAGGAGCTGCTGTACAGCATTTCCTGTAGCACTGAGATGAATTCTGCTGATATGGTTTTTGCATAATCCTGGGAACACGCACACAGAAAGTCTGTGCTGCTCACCCTCCCCTCAGAATACAGCCCAGGACAGACTTTGATGCTGTCACAGCATATGTCAGTAATGATCACCATGGCTGAAACACTATCACACAAAATCCAATTGGGATTATCTGGACAGGGAGACAATGGGAAATAGTAAAAAGGAGATACCAGTCTGCCAAGCTGTAGCTTGGTATCCCAAGTAAACAGCTTTTCCTCAGTAATATTTAGAATTCAAATTTTCTGTGAATCTGCCGACCATTACAGCAAGTTATTGAGATTCCACTGAATATTCATAGAATCACTGAGGTTGGAAAAGCCCTCCTAGGCCATCCAGTCCAAGCTGTGCCCAGTCCCCACCTTGTCCCCAGCCCAGAGCTCTGAGGGCCACCTCCAGCCCTTCCTGGGACACCTCCAGGGATGGGCACTCCAAACCTCCCTGGGCAGCCCCTGCCAAGGCCTGACCCCCCTTTCCATGGGGAAATTCCTGCTGCTGTCCACCCTGAGCCTCCCCTGGCCCAGCCTGAGGCCGTTCCCTCTCCTCCTGTCCCTGTTCCCTGGGAGCAGAGCCCGACCCCCCCGGCTGCCCCCTCCTGTCAGGGAGTTGTGCAGAGCCACAAGGTCCCCCCTGAGCCTCCTTTGCTCCAGGCTGAGCCCCTTTCCCAGCTCCCTCAGCTGCCCCTCACAGGACTCACTCTCTGGAGTACATTCCAGATGTTTCTTCAATAGGAGGAGATCTTACTGTGCCAAGAAACACCAATCTTAACTTGATTTTTGTCCTTTAATTATAAACTGTTAAAAATTTTCATCTTTAACCAGACACAAAGCATGACTAGGAAATGATTCGATCATTTTGGAGAGTTCAACAACAGGCCACAGATATGGCTTAAAACTGAAACGCCTCTTCCACCTCTATAATGCAGATTGCACTGAGGGTGCTTAGGAAGGAGACATTCTTCTGGATCTTTCAGGAAAACACCTTTGGCAAATCCAGACAAAATACAAGTTCTCAGAGATTTACATGACTTTTTTTTTTTTTTAAATTAACACTGTCAACCTGACAGGAAGTGCTTTTTTCAGTAAGATTTTGTTAGGCATTCACAAACAGTTCCCTTCTGAGAAGAGAATGAACAGTGGATGACACTAAGGGACATGAGAAAACAGCTACTGTGTGTTTATTTCAAGGCTGTGCAATTACTTTTGTTGATGTTTTTGTTCTGTGACAATAATGATACAATCTCTCGCACAAATATAATAAATAGTTAATATTGTGAATGATGATATTTCAGGGAATCACATTGAGAGAAGGAAAAAAAATCTTATTTGGTCTCAAGTGTTCATATAAATTTGCTGTGCAAAAGGAAATATGATGAATAAATATGTTACATGGACTTCTGTGGGTAATTTCATATACATAGAGACCCTGGGACTGGGGCTCTGTGCAGGTGCAGAGCAACATTAAAATTTATGCAATTTTAGAATGTAATCCTTTATGGAAAATGAACTTTCCTCCTGAATCAGCCAGAATGTCTGAGCTTCTATCAGCAGTAGCTGGTACATCATGTCCAGAGGTCTCTGACCTGCCTCCTTCCCAGACACCTGCCCATATTCCCCACTAGCACTAGTCAGCCTTCACACTTTTCCATGAAGAATTTTGAGCCAGGAAATCTTAAGAATTTTTTCTTTTGTCTTTCACTGGAGCTTTTGTTGTGGGAATAAAGAGTGCACACGCACGGAGAGAGGGCCATTTAACACACCCATTTGGAAACCTGAGGGATCAGGAACATCTTAAATACCACGTCCTTCTGCAGATTTAAGCTAGGGAGAAATGCTAACCTTCATTCACAGTTTCTTTTGAAAAAATAAGGAACATTTCCTTCTTTGAGACAGATGGCTAAAGCAGAGATGTTTCCTCTTCTACCCTCATTTACCTCAGCAGCTAAACTGCTCGCTGAAGAGGTAGGGTACTTCAGATCACAGCTTCTTCTATCCAGGGAACTGAAATTCAAATTTGAATGCTTATCAGTCTTTCCAGAGAGTGCTTCATCACCACCGTGTGCTGCGCCCTGCGCATCTCCGTGAGCACGGGAAGGAGTGTTCTCCTCCGGTCTTTAAGAGAAGCAGTTGATTTTGCATGATATACTAATTAGGAAGCAGATGTACTCCTTTATAGTCTGATCTTATGGTTAAGAAGGAGGAATAATGTGGGTACAGATTCCCTAAAACATGGGAAGTCATTCCAAACAGACCTCCTGCACTCTGCTGTGTTCTGGATATAAGGAGTTACCACTGATTATCACTCCTGCATTCTTCTAATCCCACATTTTAAAGTTCTCATGAAATTTTAAAGTCCTCATGAAATTAAAAATGAGCGTTTTGTGCTGGAACAGTTTTGTTCCTTAGTAATAATGGAGAAAATAGCATCTGGGCTTTGCAAGTAGCAATCCCACGTGGACTCCGGAAATATATTTGATTGTCTTTAGGGCAAGAACTAATTCAGAGAAAGGCTCTTTATTTGCCACCTGTGAGCCTTGACCTTGACCTGGAAAGTCTATCCTCACTGTTGCATGAGGGGCAATTAAACTTCTGTGAAGCAAAACCTCCCTATCATAGCAAAGTATGTCAAGTGTATCAGAGCTTGAACCTCCAACCTCATTTTATTCCCTTTAAATGTGCCAAGCTGCCTCACGTTAATTTGAATAAACTGAGAATAACAGCTTATAATCTGTTTGGAAAACTTGAAAGTTTCTTTAGTTTGTTTTGGATAGCTAGGCTTTATTTATGTTGAGGGGAAGGTGGGTTTCCAAAATAAGACACAGATTTCCAGCACGAGGAGTGGGGATCAGACAGAGTGCAAGGAGCAGGGTTATTTGATATCTTCATTAATGACATAAATGAAGGGATTGAGTTGCACCCTCAGCAGGTTTGCAGGTGACACGGAGCTGAGGGTGCAGGGACACTCCTGAGGACGGGGCCATCCCGCGGGACCTGGACGAGCTCCACAAGTGGCCCCCGGGAATCTCCCGAGGTTTAACAAGGCCGAGCGCTGGAGCTGCCCCTGGGTCAGGGCAGCCCCCGGGGTGAGCCCAGGCTGGGGCTGAGCAGAGGGAGCAGCCCTGGGAGAGGCCCTGGGGGAGCTGTGGGGCAGAGCTGGCCCTGCCCCGGCCGTGTGCGCCGGGACCCCAAACCCCCCTGCCCTGGGCTGAGCCCCAGCGGGGGCAGCAGGGGAGGGGGGATTCTGCCCCTCTGCCCCCTCAGCTGAGACCCCCCCTGCAGAGCTGCCCCAGCCCCGGGCCCAGCACAGGCAGGAGCTGGAGCTGCTGCAGAGAGCCCAGAGGAGGCTCCAGCGTGATCAGAGGGATGGAGCAGCTCTGCTGGGAGGAAAGGCTGCGAGAGCTGGGATTGCTCAGCCTGGAGAGGAGAAGCTTTGGGCTGAGCTCAGCGTGGCCTTGCAGGGCCTGAAGGAGCTGCAGGAAAGATGGAGAGAGACAATTGCCAAGGGCTGGAGGGCCAGGAGCCAGGGAATGGCTTCCCAGTGCCAGAGGGCAGGGCTGGGTGGGATATTGGGCAGGAATTGTTCCCTGGGAGNACTGGATGGGCTTTAAGGTCCCTTCCAACACAAACCACCCCATGATTTTATGAGTCTATGATTTTATGATTAAACTACATTGGTCTAAGAAGTTCTGTGCCTGTGATCTAATACAACTCAGGGAAAAGCTCAGGGCTCGTTTCACACGGGGAGGAGGGCAGGCTGAAGCACACACAGGATCTGTTCCATTATGGCAGCTCAGCTGATGGGAAGGAATTTATTAAGCTCCATTACCTGGTGGCTAAAGCACTGATCACTGCTGTCCTCTCACGGACTCACAGAAGGTAGGGAGTGTACCCAACCAGAGCACTGATTTCTTACATAAAGCAAAGGTGTTTTTAAAATTCCTGTGGATCCATGGACCCTCAGATTCATATTGTGCATGAAGGAGCACAACATGAGGTCTCTGATATTTTGGGTTTTGTCAGCAGTGTCTGACCGCCACAAAGGTTTGCAAATCTCAAGAAATGCAGGTAATGATTGTTTTGCTGAGGTCTGTGATTAAATGAGCCTTGTTTTCTGTCACACCCAAATGAAATGCATTCAGAGCCCCCTTTTTATCTGACATCCTTAAAGATGAGAATGTTTACAAGAGGAAAGAGAATCCTTGATGCTGAAATGTAGCTCAGCTTACGGATTTTCCTGGTCACGTCAATTCTCCTGGAATGCTGGGTCCCAGGGTGTGCAGTTTTGCCTTGATCCCATTCACCTTGTTTCCCACGAGAGCCGTTCCCAAGCGCTGCTGCCGAGTCACGGGCGCTGGTGTGGAGGGAACAGAGCAGGAGCAGCCCTTGCTGCTTGAGCAAAATGCAGAATGACACAAAGCATCCAGCTCAGCCTCCTTTAGGGTGTTTACGACACAGAACTCATTTTTCTGGATGGAAAGCAGACAGTGACACTGGCAGCAGCATCGGTGTGAGCTCGGGTTCTGCCAGCAGGAGGGACCTACAAGGCGGCTGGAGAGGGGAAGGCCACAAATGGCAGTGCTCGTTTCGAGCCCATCACATGAGATGTGGGGCCCCTGAAAGTTGCCAGTGACTGCCCATGTCGTAGCAAATGACACTGATCAATAGTGACAAGTATAGAACCATTAGGATCTGTTTAAAGTGGGTGTCTCAGCTTGCATCCAGAGCATCAATACCTCCAAGTGGATGAATAATGAATGGCTTGGTCTGGTATCTTCATCACAAAAACATTACAGAGAAAAAATTAAAACACAGCTTAGGTAAGTAGAAAAAAGGAGTGTTTTGAGCAGAAAAACCTTCACCCTCCTTCCAGGAAAACCTTAACTGAATCATACCTAACTAACACACTTAAATCAAGATATTTTATAATTAATTTTATATTCATCCCCATGAAAACAGTTTTTCCATTGTGTTTATTTTTAAAGGAAAAATTATACTTAGCAGTTATTAGGAACCCAAATATCAGGATGAGGTAGACATAATTTTAAAGAAGAAAAAAAGAAGGAATTTTGAAGTGACACACACAATTCAAAATACATTATTTCAAAGTAGAATATATTAATGTTTCATACAGCTTAGCACTAAGATGATCATTACAGGATAGGACTTATATCATAGCACATCCATTGATAAATTAGAAATTAATGAAAGACAAAATGTTAAAAAAACAGTCTTTATTATATTTATTTTTTATATTTAGAACATGACTGACTTGCAGTCATTAAGATCAAGTGAAATAAAATTCATCACATTTTTCAAAGTAATTTAGATATATTTGGATGCTCCTCAAGCCATTAAAATAATAGTGATGGCTATAAATAAGTTTAGCATTTTCCCAGCACTTATTATTATTGGAATGTCTCTATGAACAAAGCTGCCTCTGTTAACTTGGGACCAATTAATGAAGCAGGGCCTGCCACGATCTGTAGATCATCAAACCACTGATTAGGAGGGCTGTAGCAACTTTGGTTTTCTGTATAAAGAAGTGATCATTTTCACTGTCTGCCACAGAAACAAAAACTTACCAACAAACCCAACTTACTATTTAAAGGAAGGGGAAAGATGTGACTTTATAACTACTGCTAGGAGGAAGTTATTTTTTTGCTTTGTTTTTAAAAATATTATTTTTGGTCTGCCCACTTTTACAAGCAGCAGATACTTCATGGTTCATTCCTTATAGTCCATCACTACATAATATTCTATAATAACTTTTAATTGAAGTCCAGAGTAATCTGTACGTTGTGACTCGGTTGGAAATGCTGCATCTCTACTCACCTGCACTAAAAAAGTGCCGAAATCTATAACCAAGCAAAACGAGAGGGAAAGGTGCCCACACGGCATTACTGATGGCATCACTGAGACCTTGTCGTACTCGGTTTCCAGCCTTTAATGGAACCGAAATAGGGAACACGCAGTTCGGGCCACAAGCAGATGAAGAGCTGCAGTTAGGGTCGTGTTTTCCCAGGACTGCTATTTCCCCACTCACGCCTCCTCTTTTACTTTGAACTCTTACACGAATCCAATCTCTTCAGCTCGGATGTTTTTCCCTTAAAGCAGTTGCCTGATCGCCCTCCCATCACCCCAGCGAGAGCCTTAGATGTGCCTGGAATGGCTCCGCACAGGGCGAGTCTCACTGGGTCGAGTGCCAGCGGAGAGATGCAAATAGCTGGAGATGGCCCGTGATGGAGATTACAAGAAGCACTTAAATGGCTTTGTTTCCGTGACCTGTTTCATTTCCTCGGTGCACCGGGGTTAAAAATCCCGTTCTGCCTGCTGCGCAGTGTGTTTGCCATGGGGGCAGGCTCGTCTGTCAGACACAGAGACAGCTACAGGCACAGACGAGCTGTGCCAGGGCTGACTGCCACCGAGCCGTGCCCCGCACCGCTCCCCTGCGCGGAGCTCACCTGCTGCAGCGCTCGGTTTCAGCCCGCCAGAGGCCCAGGCTGAGCCGCAGCTGCGTTCAGGATTCATGCACAGCTATTCCGGGTCCTGCATGGGAAATCCTGCTAATTGGGTAGAGCCAGTCTAGTGTACAGGCACCAACTGGCAGACACAACTTTCACAATGAGAGAGATCCATAATTTTCAAATGTAACTAACAATTTGTGACAATAAAGCAGCAACAGGAGCCAAGATGCTGGCACTTCTCCTTGTCACCTCTTTCAAGCACAGTAACTAGAATTTGCATTTGTTTTCTTTCCAAAGGCAGTTACTTATTTATAAAGTAGGCATTTAATGCTTGCAGTTTCTTTGGCACGATTTTATTTTTAGGCAAAGTCTCTAAAGAGTTTAGCGTTGTCTCTCTTAAGGAAAGTACTCAGAGTACTTAATTAATGCTGCATCAAACCAGAGAAATGGCATCATCCACTCACACAACAGAGAGCAGAATGGTCTCAAAAAGGGTAAATAACAATTGTGAGACAGGAAAGTGAAGACGATGGGAGTGTACAAAATTATGGGTGACACAGACATGGCAAATCAAAAATTCGTGTTTAAACTTCCTGACGGTGACAAGGATGATGCCCTTCAAACCCACAGAAGCCAAGATCTCATCGCTGCCCAGTGTAACTGCCCATTGTGATTCACACTGCAGTGTCTTGGTCAAACAGCTGCAGCTCTGTCTCCCTTGTCTAGTGCATATTCCTGTCTTGTAGGGCTCCTTCGAGGGGAATTTTCAATTTTTGTCATTTTTAGACCAGGCCCTGGGCTACAAAATGCAGGATATCAATCATTCTTTCCCTGGAGGATGAACTCTCCCAAAAATTCTATGCATGAATGAAGGTCAGCGCCAGAATAACATTTTTAGAAGAAAAGTATTCTTTGCTTGGCATTTGACTGTGGGCATAAATCTTTACAGAGAAAAAAGAAAACAAAAAAGGACAGAAACTTGGAGGGGAGGTTTTGAAACCCTGGTTTAAGCAGGGATGGAGTAGCTGGATTAAGCAGGGGCAGCTTTTCCAGGTACCCCACGTTCGTCATCGCGGTTCCTGGTGGCAGCCGAGGCCAGGAGAGCCCGGAGGCAGATGGACACACATCGCCCCGAGCCGGGGCTGCCAGTGAGCCCCGAGTGGCTCTGCCCGGCCCCAGGCACTCGAGTCGCTGCCCGTGTGCTCGCAGGAGGCAGCGCAGCGCCGAGCCCGTGCAAACACGCGGCTCTGAGCCCTGGAAATGCTCCTGTGCTGCTCTCAGCGCTCCACCGGGCAGCAAAGCCTCGCCCTCTCTTTTGTTAAAAACCTCCTGCTTCAAATCCTGCCTTTCTGTTGTTGTTTGTGAACTTTTTTGGTGATTTTTCCTTTTTTAGGGGTGAGCCCTTAATTATTTGTCAGAACAAGTTTGGTAGGCTGTCTGGAAAAGGAGGTTGGAGTCATTAAATCTAACAGTTCTGACATGGTTTCTTAACAGCTCCTAAGTGCCACTTGATGGATGGCTGTCTGGAACAATATCCTCATTCCTGCTGATATTCCCCACCAAATCCAAGCCATACAAAATGTCTCAGAATCCCAGAAATCACCTACTAGCAATAAATTATTCCATGGCACTCTGGATCTCTTGCAGTCATCTCCAATACTCCAACCCCGTACGGCATTTGGAAAGGATGAGGCATCATATGGATAATATGCACATTTGCAGTTTTGTCAGAAATGAGGGGAAGGGAAAGAGACTCCAAAGCCAAGATTCACTGTTAGAGGTAGAATGCAATTTCCCCTCTCTGCAGATTACTGGGGACCGGGTGACCTCTTTAAGGTCCTTGCAGGTTTAGGGATTTGTCCATGCCCTCCATGTCCCATCCATCCCCATCATCCCCACCCTGGTTTAAGTAATAAATGGGTTTTTGAAATGTCTGTGAAGCATCTGTTAGTGCCCACTGCCAAAGGAAGCTGACCTGCATGTCCAACCAGCTTAGACAACTCCTATGGCTTTTTTGGCCACTTTAATATAACAAAAACAGTGGAACTCATTTGGAAATTTCCTGCAAACCAAGAAAAAGTTTAATTTTCAAAACCCAACTTGAATTTTATGAAGATAATTCATATCAGATATTATATAGGCAGAAGCTGCTCCATTTCATTCAGCTTCTGGAGAAAAATAATTATGCTCTTTACAATTTGAAGTGCATTTGTATTCCTTCCAAATAGTCCTATTACAACAAATGAAGTACTTACTATACATCTTTTTCCTGCTGCTTTTCAACTTAAATTTAATTTTCACATAGATTTATTTAAAACAATTCTCAACATGACTTAGCCAAATGATGAATTTATTGAGGGTTCAGTAAATGTGCAATCCAGCTGAAGTTAAAAAGGGATACTTTGTAATTCTGTGCCTAAATGAAATTACCCATTGTAGCCAGCTATGGTGCATCCATTTAAAGTCTATTTCTTGAGGCACATATTCAATCTTTAACAGAAAGAAAGCATAGTGAAAATATGTTGTTAACAGAAAAATGTATGTATACATATATAGCATTAATATAAAGCAAATGTTTTAATTTATTTTTTCTGTTCTCTGGGCCAGCTTGAGCAGTTATTTGTGAACACACTTTGTATGTGCAGAGAATCCACCACACATATAGAGGATGGCTCATTTTTATGGCTCATAATACATGACTGTCTCTGTCCAAATGTAAATAGTTTAAACTTAAGATGGAAAGTTTAATCAAATGAATTGCTGAGCATAAAAATATTTGTAATGAGATCTCAATGCAGAGAAGGTTTGTGATTTGTATTGGTGATAGACTGTGCGAGCACTGTGCCTCAGGCAAGGTGTGATTCTGTTTTCTGTTCCATTGTTGGCACACAATCAGCAGTTACATCAGAGGAAAGTCTAAAATCAGCCTCTCATAAGGAATGCTTGGGTTCAGCATGAAATGTTTCCTAATTCACCAGGTTTAAGAGTGGGACCAAAATTTTCTGAGAGAGGATCTGCCACTGAGGTCCCAGATGGCTGCCCAGCAAGGAGGTGAACTCAACTCTCTTCTTATTTGGGGCTTTGATCAAGTCATCCACACAGAGTTAGGTCAGGATAAAGTTCATTTCTCCTACCCAAATATATAAAAATTGAGCTACTTAACTCTCTGTCCATATCACCATGGCTGTGTAGCATCTAGAGACTTGGAGTGTAATCCAAAATCCACTCCATTTTGTGTCAGAATTTCCATCCTCACCATTCTGGATGAGACGTATTTTCCACTTCAGACGTACTTTATGCTGTTTATTCAGTAATGTCCTGACCCACATAGAGGGATTTCCGTAACTGCCTTTGCAACAACTCGTAGATATGCAGGAAGACACAATTCCACATCCTTAGCCATTCCCAGGCTCCCAAAGCCAGGCTGCATTCCGTAGTTTCCATTGCAGCCCATCCAGCATGCAAATGAGGCTCCAGCCATAGAAATGACTGAGAGTAGAACTACTTCATTCTTTCTTTAAACAAGACCAAGAAAATCACAAACTGTTTCATCTTCCTTCCCCAGCATTTGTGTTCAGAGGTTGACAGCTGCACTCTGAGGAGATGGGCTTGCCATGGAATTCCGACAAGGTAAGGAGGGAACATCCATCTCCTGGGAGGCAGCAGGCCCTGGGTATGTCTTTAACCTTGGGGCAAAGGCAGCAGAGCTTATTCAGGGGCTTTCCTGTGTTTGGGGCAAGATGCTGAACCCTGTCTGTTATCACAGCCTGTTTGACTCAGTGTAGGATCACACCCTGCTCTACCCTATAAGAACTTCTTCGTGGCTGTGGTGTTACTTCTTGATACCGGATTAATGGAGTGCAGCAAATACTCAGATATTGATTATGAGGACTCATTTTTCATTGTTGGTATCTCCTGCCTGCTAAGCTATACAGCCAAGTCTGGAATGTAAAACAGTACCACGTTCAAAACACCAGAATTCAGAACTGTCTTGCTTCCTGTTGCTTTACTTACTTTACATCACAGTAGATGTACCGAGGAAAAGCTAAAAGGTTTTGATTTGTTATTAAGATATGGATTTTAACCAGATCCTGGTTTAAAATCCTTTAACCTGTGCATCAGAACTTTCCAACCAATATATTTTATTGCCACAATGGTCCATCTGAAAAATAGCTTTGTGTCACACAGCCAGCATTTCCTGAAAATCCTACCAAAGCATATGGAGCTCCTCATAGACTGACTGCTGATGTTCTCAGATTTGGGTATATTCCTCACATGGCAGCACAAGGGGTTGCTTTCTTTGGAGAATTTTATGCTCATGAGGTACAGTTCCAAAATAGCACTGGAGCTTGGACTTATATGAAAGCCTCCAGAATTCCTGGATTCTTCACAAGGCTCATTAAATCTTTGAAGCTCATAGCACAGTCTGTTTTGTCTTCTGTAGTCAGGGACGTGGAAGGTAAAGAAGGCATTTGGGTTTTGTTATTTTGAAATCAGCCAGTGAAAAGGGCCTGCCATAAACAAAGCTTATGAATAAATTAATGCATCTGACAAAGAAGTTAATGATCATATGGACTGAGCCCAAATTCATGATCAATGAATCATGTAGGCTGCTTTGTTTAGGCTTTGGCAAATCAATACTCCATTTTGTTAAACAAGTAAAATAGATTTTTTGTGGGGGTGCTCTGGGATAATTTTTAAATAGAGAGAGAGAGACAAAGAAATCTTCAGGGGTGCTTGAGAGTATTGCTTGGAGCTTCCCAAATTTCTTTGCTTTTGGGGACTTATTGTCTTGTTATGCTTCTTACCAGGTGCCAACACACAGCAGATAACCAGTTACAGGAAAGGAGCAGTAAAATTGAGAAGGCTCTTTTGTAGGTACAGAGCTGTGAAAAAGCTCAGGACATTGCAGACTAATTAGTATGGTCTAATTATAGAGTTACAGAATTATTTAGGGTGGAGAAGACCTTTAAGATCATCCAGTCCAACCATTAAGCGTGTCACTGCCTTAGACTGCTGTTAAAAGAAGTGGGTTTGGTCAGCAGGAGGAGCCTGTCCATTTCATTATCTCCCTGGGTTTTCAACACCCAGCACATGAATGTTTTTCTTTTTCCTTTATCACCTTATGTTGGAGTTTTATTTGAGGCAGGTGATTACATTGTCCCTCAGGGTACTGCCATGCTTGTAGCAGGCAAAGAAGTCCCAGCATGTATCCTGTTGTTTTTCATGGTAGAAAGCACAAAAATCAAGCTTCCTAAAGGGATTTAGGTACGTAGTGATGAAGATAGATCCTGCTCAAGGGCTAAGAAATAAATTTAGGCTGGACAGTAGAATGTTTCTATCCAGCAGCAAGATTATGCCAATTCCACAGAAGAAATTTAAGTAACTAATGTGGCTTCCTCAGGGTGGGTAAACTGGTAGCTGGTTTTCAAGAGAAGTTGATTGGTTTTTGAAAATTACTCCTGCAATATCACTTTCAAAGGGATAAAGATCAGGTTCTGATGCTTGCCCCCACAGCATTTTCAGAATGGGTAGAGCAGGTGAGGTGATTGATTCCTGCAGAGTGAAATCCTGCTCCTACTGGAGCTTACATTTTTCTCCAGTAATCCTGTAGATCCCACCATGGGATATCCACATGGGCTTGGAACGCCATCAGAGTTCCCTCATTTTGGGCCCAAAAATGTTAGATCACAGCTGGTGCCATGAAGAGCATTAGTATTGCCGAGTTTGCAGCTGTCCTCTAGATCTAGCAAACTCCTGCAATTCCTGTCTCTGGGGCTCAAGGAATGAAAAAAAATAACTTGAGAAGAGAACAGAAAGTTTTTTCCTTTCTGTCAGGGAAATGACAGTGTCCTGCACTTGATATTGCCTGAGCGAGAGTCCTGGAACGCCGCTCCCGGAGAGATGTAAGCAGAGACAGAATGCCAAATCTGATTACATAGATCAAAGTGGTCTGCTACAAAGCTCTGAGAACTTACAGCTCACAATGGCAGAATTAGATTTGTGGCTAAGTGGAATTTTTCATCATCATAGCAATTTGTTTTGGTACTTAACAATGAATGTAGGGGCCTAACTTTAAGTAGCCAACATTGAACGCTTTGGTTTTCTAAGAAAAGCTACTGCTGCCCAGCTTCCCAGAGTTATTTATTACCTTCAGCAGCACATCTTATTAGAGATGATGTTCATAACTACTGTCCAGCAGGAAAACATCCTGTATTGAGTTGGGAATAAGAAATGACCCCTTCCCCTTGCCCTGTTGGCCTCTGGTCTTTCATAGAGTTTATCTATGCAAATACAGCCCTGCCAGAAAATGACTCTGTGATTTTAATAAGGAGGCTGAACAAGAAGCTGCTGCTGAACCCTGAATTAGGCATTCTGGGCGGTCACTGCATTGAGTCAGCAGAGAAAAGAAACCAACTGGTCTGCAAAGGATAAATTATTGTGTCCTAAAATGGTTTATGTTCCCTTGGCTATTTGTAGTGAGTGATTGAAAGTCAGGTAGAGGACACAAGTTATTGAACAGATCACTGGAGACTCTCCCAAGTTTGGGCTGCTAAAAATCTTCACAAGTGTATCAGACAATTCTCTGCAGAATAGAACAAAAATGGATGCTATTCTCAGGGTGAGACCACCCAGAGGCAAACACTCTCTCCATTACTACAGAAACTAAGGCCCCCAGCACATCCTAAAATCAAGCATTTCTGCCTATTCTACTATTCTCCCTGACTGCAAATTCACACGTTGCTGAAGGTGTTTTTGAAATCCAAGCAGAGCTCAATATTAATAGTGGCAGAGTTAGTTACTGTCCTTTATCAACTTGGGATCAAATGTTCCAACAAAAATCAATGTAGTGTTTCCCCACTGTGTTTGTGAAAGCAAGAACGAATACCTGCAGCAGATAAAATGATTATGTTTTCCCAAGCCATTAGCACGATTCAAGCGATACACTCCTAAAATAACTTTATGCAGAATCAGTGGTTTTTAAAAGAGCATTTCAATTTCATTTGTCTATAAATATTTCCATTTTGGCATGTCTTTCATGCAGCTGTATCAAAAGCCCTGTGTCAGGCTGGTCCAGGCCACTGCACCACCTCCAGAGCTAGAGGGTGCACTCTTACCCACTACAGGACTGCTGGGTGGACTCCAGCACAGTGTGTTGGGCTTGGACTGGATGATCTTGAAGGTCTCTTCCAACCTTGATGGTTCTATGACACCCAGGCCCGAGGGCCCCTCTCGCCTGGGGCTCCTCTCGAGCCTCAGCAGCCCCGGCTCCCTCAGCCCTTGCTGGGCACCGAGATGCTCCAGGCCCTTCCTCAGCTCCGCAGCCTCCGCCGGCCCCGCTCCAGGAGCTCCCTGGCCCTGCTGTGCTGAGGCTCCAGAGCCGGACATGGCACTCCAGTACTTCCATCAATAAAAGACTAAAAGTCATACACAAAACACGAGAGAATTAACATTAAACCTATAGAAAAACTACGGCTCTTAGGCAACAGGAACCTTGAATTTACCAACAGTTTGAATGGCAGAGCTGGAATGTCTCACATATTTTAATTTGCTTTATGTGAGCTCAAGTGTGACTTGTTTAACTTACAGATACTTGCAGAAAGTTGTATCCAGGACCCTACTTTTACATGAGTCAGTGAAAATCCTCTCCATTGCACAGCTCTCAACAGAAGCTTGTACATATCCACGAGCAGGATTTATGCACATATCCATGAGCAGGACTTCTACAATCTGCAGTTTTCCATAGGTAATTACAGCAGTTATTGCATGGGGTAGGTGTAGAGGAAGGTGACAAAGAACTGTGAGATATGTAATGACATACACAGTATTTTTCAGATCAGTTGCACCAATGCCGTGCCTCATTCAAGAAGTCTTTTTGACAGTGTGGAGGAAGAGCTGTGATGGCCACAAGAGAGAAAGACATGGAAATCTCCAGTTCAGAGAAAGCTCAGAGTGTAATAGAAAGCAAGTTGGCTGCATCTATCCCCAAGACAGAGATTTCACTCATCATTGTTACAGAATGAAAAATTTAAGAAAGCCCCAAGAGAAGAATTTTCTTATTTTATTCAAACGAAGCTTCCATCTGAAGGCACATATGCCACCATATGGGATACATTTCAGGCATTCATTAGGAGAAGAATAATTAGTCTAGCATCATACCAGGAAGAAAGGAAGAGGCCCAGAGGATAATTACTTTTGAAACAGAAATAAAAGACCTTGAAACTAAATTTGCTAGGGACAAGTCTATGAAAAATGAAAAAAAAGGAACCTTATTTATAGGAATTTGAATTCGGTTATCAAGGCAGAGAGGAAAAGGGACATGCCCACGACAGGATTATTTTTAGCTTGGGGAGAAGCTGGTACATTATTGTTTCAATGATTATGGAAAACATGTAGTCTCATATTTCAGCCATTCACCATAAGCAAGAAGCCTCTTCTGTAGTACAAAAGAGATGAAACACTTCCACATTATCCTGGGAAGAACTGCTCTGTGTGTCCTCTCTTTGCAAATACACCGTTAATAGTGCTACTGGTCATGGGCTTTAAATGCGACTGTGACCCTTTAAAGGTTGTCAAAAAGGATTATTCCTTTGTGGAGCTTCCTATGAAACGACCTGCAAGAAAGAGAAATATCTGTATTATGTAAATAAAGCACAGATTGAATAACAGGAGAATAAAGAAGGCTCAAAAGTATGTCAGACGGGGATTTTTCTGTGAGCAATTAAACACACTGAGACAGTGCTCTCTATACATCAACTTAATCCTAACCATGCATTGAGCCAACGTATTTGTACTTCACCTTCTGGAGGGGAACAGACACATTATATTGAATAAAAGCCATGCATTGTACGGTGCACCACAGTCTGTCTCTCAAGCCTCAGGCCCTAAGTAACTAACCCTAATTAACTGTTGAGTTTGGAGTTTCTGTGCTACTCAAAGGGCCCATGGGAAGTGAACAGCGACAAGATTTGGCCCTTGAAAAGAAGCGCCGGTGACTGGATTCCTCCTCTTCATGCCAGGAAACGCCTGATATTCCGCAGCACTGAAATTGTAATGGGAAGTAAAGACTTGTCTAAGTGAAATCCTTTGATTGAGACAGCGGTCAAAGGGACAATTCTTTGATGTCTGGAGCTCTTTGCAGCAAAGAATAAAATGAGTCTCGCATTGCTGCGTGTGAGACAGATGGTTTGGAATATGACAGTGGTTCATTCATATTGGGAGCACTGGTCACAATGCATTATCTTTTAAAGATACAGAGAAAGCTATCTAACATTTTGTGACTCACCTACAGTATAAACAAGATAATTACCTGGTTCACCTGCTGGAGCTGGGAGATCGATTATGGAAGCTAATTAGAGACCTGTTTTAAGCAGATATGAACTCATGAGTTTTTGTTATGGGTTCTTCTCCTCTTAACACACCACAGAGAAAACCATAGAACAACAGTGATTAGCCTTGTTCCATTTTTATTGCTTCTCCCATTCAGAGTGAAACCACAGAAAGTCAAAAGTGTAGCTAATTTACTTTAGCAAGCTAGAAAATGCAAGTTAATTTCCTTGCTTTACTACTTAGAAAGCTCTGCCAGAGCATTAATGTCAAAAGAAAACAAAGAAAAAATACGTATCCATATGGAATATGAACATAGCTCATGGTAGCTTGACAAACACTGGCAGAGAACACTGTCACGCTTGCAAGGAGGTAACAGATATTGGTAGTGATCTTTGGAGGTCTTGGTTATTTGTACATGTCAGCAGTGCAGCAGAGAGATGTACCAGGTTGGGATGTTTGGGTTTGGTTTGGTTTTTGGTTTTTTTTTTATTTTTCTGGCACTGGAGAATGCTTCTGTCTTCTTTAAGTAGCAGTATTCCTTACACTTGTTGTTCCCAAAAGCAGAACATCCCTAGCAGTGCTCATGAATTCCCGACTGCTCATATCTGAGCACACCATAAGTCTATGATCTGCAGTCAATTCCCAGACCCATGTGTGCTGTCACACTCCAGCAGGAACTACTGTCGAATCTGCTGAGTCTGCAAATTTCACACAGCATCTCCACCCACATGAGTGGTGAAAAACACAAATTACTTCAGGAAGGCAGAAAGACTTTAATAATTGGTACTTAATTCCCGAGCGCCCTGCTGTCTAGTGCAAGCTGCAGCTCTGAGCAGGGATTCCAGCCCACTGGAAGGGCAAAGATCTGACAGATCTAAGCCACCAGGCCTGGGTGCGAACTGGCACTGGCACTTGGAAATTCCAAGGAGTGACATTTGGCCTGAACTGTACCTTGTTAGATACCAGCAGCAGAGCTATAAAAAGACCTTGGCATTTTAGCCACACAATTGTAAACTAAACCCTGCATTCATCAAGAAGATCTAAATCATTTAGATTTTCACCAGACTGGTTTTGAGAATGTTTACCCAAATATTGCAGACACCAAGCAATGAGGCACAAAACCGTGTGAGCTGGGAGGTACAAACTGGGTATTTCATCTCCCCCATGCACAGCCAAGGGAGGCATCATTCAAACACCTTGTCTGCTGTTACCAGCTTGTACACAAAACATGAAGCTTCCCCTGCTTCCTCTGCTCTTCTCCTGAGTGCTGACTGAGCACCAAACTGCACCTCTGTGGCTCCTGTCACAGCAGGTTCATTCTGTCCTTACCTGGTCACTGAATCAGTGGAAGGAACACGAGTGAGTGACTGGTTCTAGTGAGCAGAGCACTAACTTGAGTAAGGGAAATGTTAGCTCACATCTGCTGCCTCCATTATTTTTAAATAATAAGCTTTATAGCTTATGTAAATTCAGTAAGGGAAATATGTTATTGCAGCTTAACCAGCTTGGGGTGAAGTCCTGCCCCAAAACGTGCTATACCTGCTGTTGCAGGCAATCTGGTAGGTGACACTCTCCTTCTAATCTTAATGTTAATCCTGGAAACTGTCTCCAAAACAATAAATACTCTAGGCTGGATAACAAGAGACCAGCCAGCCTGACTCTTCTGGGTCAGGCCAATACATTGATGCTCAAGGTTCACTGTCCAGTGAAGCCCATGCAAGTGAGGTACATCAGGAAATGTAAACTGTTAACAGGGTTAAACAACAGCAAAATCCCCAGAAATTCAGCACTGAAGGACATGAATTGCCTTTGCATGTGTCCCAAAGCAGAAATGGATATGAAGAGGGTGTAATGGATGGAGACAGACTCTGTAGCAGTACAGTGACATCCCTGCTCTGCCCTCACTCAGAGAATTTCAGTGCCTACAGAATTCATTAGGAAGCAAGAAAAACCTTCACAGCCTCAAAGGTACGTAATTACTGGACTTACCTGCCTGGCATGGTATTTTCCTGTATCTATGGCTCTCGCAGCTGCTCATCAATGATATTTATACTTCTGCAAAAGCTGGACAGTAACAGAACTTAATGTACTGCTTAATTGTCTCAGTGATGGAGTCATATTTACAGCATTTGCTTTCTAAACCCATTTATTCCATGGAAACTAACACAACCTGGACACAAAACCAGCTAATCCTGCCTGAATGCCCAACTCCATGGCAGGGTTTAGCATTGATAATCTGAGGGCACAAGGGGAGATCCTTCTCTGAGCACAGAGCTGCACTTGTCCCGGCCCAACTCCTCAGTACATCCTAGGCTAGGAGAGCACAGAAACCCCAAATGGCCTTTCCTGGCCATGGTGGGTTCATACAAGATGCCTGTCTCAGGAGATGAAAACTGTGCTCACAGGCAAGGAACCAGACTTAGGGATGTGTAATGCTGAGAAGATCTTAGCATTAACCTATATTCTTTATTGAAAATGACATTAAATACTTGACTAAATGATTTTATTTATGCTGTCAGAATGGTGCAGTGTAAGAAACCACCCTGCAGTCATACAAGGATATACTTGATAGCTAACCTGAACAAGGTCACAGTTCATCTGCTCCACACAGTCCTCGATCTCCTTGGTGCTGTGCAGCCCTTCAGAGGGGCCTCAACAGCTGGGAGAGATGGGCAGGCAAAAAACATCTCAAGTTCAATAAAGGCAGTTGCAGGTCCTGCTCCTGGGCAGGAACAACCCCAGCACCAGCACAGGCTGGGGGGACCTGCTGGAGCAGCTCTGCGGGGAAGGACCTGGGGGTGCTGGGGACAAGGAGCTGTCCCTG